>PVKS010016620.1:0-43567 GCA_004027875.1 Aplodontia rufa
AAATTGGGCCCAAGAATTTGGGACTCAGAGACAGGGTGGAGACTGGGATGGTGAGGGTGAAGGATTAGGCACATCATAGGCACAGTGTGATGTGATGCCATAATGTAGCTATTGCGCTAGCTCTGGGTGTGGTGCTCTGTCCTTGAAGGGCGTCCTTGAAGGGCATGTGTGACTTTTCCAGCCAGTTAGGTGCTAAAGCTCTTCTGAGCTCTCTGGGACACAGGGAAGGCCCTGTGGTATGTCCTCAGTACTAATGACAGCAGGTGCCCTCTCCTGCACCCTCGTGCACTCTCCTGAGGCTGCAGTGAAGGCCCGGATGAGTGGAGGGGCCCACTCTGGTGTTTCTTCCGGGCCTGTGGCCACCAAGTCTACCCACTAGTGTGCATCCACTGGTCCCCTTGCCTTGCCTTTGGGGCGGTGAGGCCTCCGGACCAGCGTGAGCCCTCAGCAGCTGCACCCTTTCTGTTCCACTAGGAACTGGAGAGCTTTATCCAGGTCCTATTCTTTTCTGCCCTTCCGGTTTGAGTGACACATAGCCCCTGGTTGGCGGCTCTCAGGACCCCGGCTGCACTCTGCGAGCAGGGTGCTTGTGCACGGTCCCTTCATCATGAGCAATCAGAAGCAGGGTGGCACGGGGAGACCTTTACAGCCCCCAATGCCTGGCGGATGTCAGAATAACTACGCAAGTGACAGATCAATAGTCGATTAATAAATACTAGGGAGGGGAGGAAGGAGACAAGGTCTCTGGGGAGCCAGCTGCTGCCACGGGGAAGGCGAGCGTGAGTCACCAGGCAGGGCGCCATAAGGAAATCTGTGACAAATATGCACATTGAAGTGGAGGGTGCATCTGCCGTGCTGATCCAGTTGACTGAGTAACTCAGATTAGGAGGAAGAACAGAATTTGGGCATGTATATCATTATACACTGGGATATTTTTGGTCCTAAAAAGAAAATACCAGAATGTTCTGGTGAATTGCTCAGGAGAGCTGTATCCTTACTGCCAGAAGCCGAGAAGCAACTTATTCAAGTGCAGAAAGGTGCTGAGGAAAAGCAGGTGCTGTGGCCCCTGGCACTGTCTGGGCGCACACTTTCCAGGTGCTTCCAGCAGGTGCAGGGCAGGAACTGATGCTCTGTAGCTTCCAGGTCCTAGACCAAGCCAGAGAGCAGGCAGCTCTAGGACCCTTCATTGTATTTCAGAAATGAGTGAGAGCCACGGCTGCTTTAGGACACAGCAGGGCCCAGTGGAGAGAGACAGAGAGAGAAACAACTTTATTTAATTTTTCACATGGCCTTAGTTGCTCCAACACTTAGTTGTGTAAGCGGTGCTGGGGTTTGAACCCAGGTCCTCAACCGCTGAGCCACCGTTCCAGGTGGCTGCATTCCACGAATTCTCTATCTAGAGTTGTCATTCACTTGCTAATTTGGTGGACGGTCATCTCTGAGGTCTTCTAGTGCCCTCCCCAAGGTCTGAATTACTTCATTCCTTTGATGGGTGTGTGCTCAAGGACAGAGACCTCTGCCCTGGATGGGGAACCAGGGTAATCCTGTTTCCCCTGAGATTAGAGAAGGGGAGAGTGGAAGAGGGGAAAAAATGCTGTTTTAAAAACAAGTCCCATGAAGGGGACATGGTTACGTTTCCCCACTGTCAGTATCTATATTCCACTTCTGTGGAAAATGGGCCATGACATCTCCCAGCTGCTTCCTACTGAACAAGGGTGAAGTTGGGGGAAGTGACCCTGAAGTCCTTGTTCTCTGTCAGGTGGGGCATGGACAGTTCAGGGTATTCCGCACCAGGGCAGTCCAGAGGTCCATGGTGGCAGTTGGCAGGTGACCGGACAAGGCACATAGGGATCATGCAAGGTGATCAAGGTGACAGTGAGCAAGGTGGCACAGCATTACTTCTTTGCAAACAATTAGCACAAAAGCAATTAGTTTTTCAGCCAGTCTCGAAACCGTGAAAACAGTAACTCCTAATCATAGCAGTGAAAAACAGCTCAGGTTTACGCAGGAGGTTAGGAAGATTTGTGAGATCAGGCTCAAATTGACTCAGGTCAAACCTGTGACTCTCGAATCCTTTCTGATCATTATTGTTAGACACTCCCACACAAGAACCCTTCCTTTAGGGGCTGGAGTAGTGGCTCAGCGGTTTCGGTGCTTGCCTGGCAAGCATGAGGACCCGGGTTCAAACCCCAGCACCACTTACACAACTAAGTGTTGGAGCAACTAAGGCCATGTGAAAAACTAAATAAAGTTGTTTCTCTCTTTCTCTGCCTTTCTCACTGTCCCTCTCTCTTTAAAAAAAAAACAAAAAACAAAAAAACCTTCCTTTAAAAGAGCCTCCAGTTCTACTTATTTTTGGCAAGGCTGACGCAAGCGTACATCTTGAGTTATACTGAGCCAGCCGCTGTCTCTCCTAAGTGTCCATGGAGGACTGTGCCCTGGTTATACTCTCCTGCCCGTGTTCAAGACTGAGTTGGTCAAAACAGACTTTTCCTATCTCCGGTTAGAGTCAGCTGAGATTCCTTAGAGGTCATCCTTGGGAACAGGGGAAGTCTCTTGCTCCTTCAGCCTTCCAGTGTGGCATCTGCCATCAGGGTCAGGATCTTGCTGACCACATGTGGCTTACCTTGGGAGCATCTGGGACATTTCCCTTTCTAGTGACCTTTCCTCTTTGCAGCGTGTGCTCTGGTCTGTTTTCTTGTTCTCAAAGGTCCTCACAACCCCCTGATCAGGAGTTCTGGTGACACAGAGACCAAGTCAGAGGAGTCCCATAGTTCTCTGGGTCCTTGCTGACTCTAAAATCCAGAGGCCAAAATGTTGGCCTTTCCTTGACTTTGGTCTCCAAGTTTTGGTGTTAAACATCCAGCAGGCCACTTTCACCAGTCTCAAATTCTCAAAGGGAGGAACGGATTACAACTTATACTTTTATAGTAACCCCTTTCATTTAATCTGGGTCAGTGTTGGTACTGGAAGTCAGCATTATATCCTATGTGCCCTGTAGTTGATGACTTACTGTCTCAGGTTGTTCTGTTAAGAAGAGCAAGGGGCAACTGTTACAAGGCTTATAAGCAAAATACAAAAACCAGGAATGTAAGAGTCAGGTAAGAAAGCAAATAAAGGGGCTGGAGCGGTGGCTCAGCCGTTTCAGTGCTTGCTTGGCAAGCACGAGGACCCGGGTCCAAACCCCAGCACCATGTACACAACTAATTGAGCAACGAAGGCCATGTGAAAATGTGAAAAACTCAATAAAGTTGTTTCTCTCTTTCTCTGTCTCTCTCACTGTCCCTCTCTCTTTAAAAAAAAAAAAAAAGAAAGCAAATAAACAACATTACATCTAAGACAATACAGCAGTACTTTGGAAACATGAATCAAACTTAAGCTAAGAGAGTTTTCAACTTTGTTTTGTGGAAAAGTAGCAAATGCTTCAGTTTCCACAATGTCAACCTTTAAACAGATCAGGCTCTCCTTATTACCTTTCTTTTTCTTTCTTTTCTTTCCTTTTATTCCTTCCTTCCTTTCTTTTTAAGATAAAGAGGGACAGTGACAGAAAGAATCAGTTTTATTTAGTTTTTCATTGCTATGGTACCTGTTTGTGTGCTGGGGTTCGAACCCGCGTCCTCGTGCATGCCAGGCTAGCGCCGTAACGACTGAGCCACCACTCCAGCCCCTTGAATAACTTTTATTGACTGTGCTGATTTTGGCTGACTTAATCACACACAGGAACTTTTTGAGATTTCCCTTCCACGGATCTTTTGCAACTTAGACATTCTACAACTTGTTTATGCCCTTACTTTTGTTCTTTATTCCACCCTGGACTTTAGCACGTCAGTATTGGTACTATTACACATAAAACACGTCTCATCCACAATCATGTCTTTCTCCTTCTCAATTTCTATACTAAAATGTATTTCCATACCTGTAACTTCATTATGTCTTTTCTAGTTTCATACCCTTTCTTAAATTCATATTCTGTAACAATGTATATGAATTATACAATAAATTTCATCCCAGGAGAGGGTCGGACAATCCTGGCTTATACAAAATCTGCTTCAATCTCTTTTCTCCCATGTGGCTTTCAAAGGCTTGGAGCATACGATATTTTTTTTAACATTATATTATGTGCTTTATTTTTCTTTTTTCTAATTTTTAAAAGAAATTTATTTGTTGAACAATTAAACATGCTTCTAATGAAACTATATATATATATATATATATATATATATATATATTCTGAAAATTATATTTACCCCCTAGAGTCCCCCACCCAAGCCTGACCTGTCTCCCTGATTATCCCAATTCAGCTTTAAGTGAGTTCCCCACTGTCAGGGTACCCAGGACTCCTTTGGGGCCGTTCGCTTACACTAGGCATATTGATGTCCAGTGCTGGAGGCTCTTTCCCTCTTTGTGTTTTTAGGCTTCCTTACAAATTTCTTTGCAGAGGCTGTCAACTAAACAGGTTGACTGCAGTTTGTTTTTCTCATTTTTTCTTTTTTGGGTGCAGTGGTTTATCGTGCTGGTGGGGTGGTTGGTGCAGGAGGGCCAGGGGAGAGGCTGGTGGGGCTCAGGGTTTGCATGCTGAGATGGGACAGAGTTCAGGGAGCAGATGAGCTGCAATGGGGCCAGGAGGGGAGTCCAGGTGCTCAGGCAGGGGGCTGCCCCTCCTTTCTCTGCAGAGCAGGAGGTGAGGGCTTTTGGGGAGGGCTGGGTCAGAGTCGAAGATTTGAGAAGCCTGCCTTGGGGCTCTGCTGGAGTCAGGGTGGTCAGCAGGAGAGGGACCACAAGACACCTTCCCTGCAGGGGTTGGACATGAAGACAGGACACGGTGACCTGGAACTCCACAGCCAGGGCACCTCACTTCCCGCTTCCTCCAGGTCTGGCTTCAAAGGCCCCTATCTCAGCGGAAACTTCTCTGGTCTTCTCTCATCTAAAATGTGACTTTCCCCTTGGAACATAACACTCTCTAACTTACTACGTATTTCGCATATTTATCTTTTCTTGTGATGCCTCCCCAGTGGAATTGAAGCACTTTTGGGCAGATATGGTGGGTTGAATTATATCCCTTCCCAAGTTCTTTAGGATCTTAACCCTCCTTAGTCAGAATGTGACCTTATTTGGAAATCGGGTCATTTTAGATGGAATCAGCTAAGAGGAGGGCATCAGGGTAGGTCCTAATCCAATGTGAGTAGTGCTCTCATCAAAGGAGAGGTGTGGACTCAGGGAGAAACCACGGGAAGACAAGGCAGGGACAGATTGACACCCTCACAAAACACCAATGATGGCCAGAGAGAGGAATGGGGCAGACTCACCCTTGAAGTCCTGGGAAGGAAAAGCTCTGGGGACAGCCTGATATTGAGCTTCAAGCCTAAAGAACTGTAGACACAATGAATCTCCATTGTTGAAGCCATCTTGCTATGTGGTACTTTTCTGGGGCAATCCTAGGAAAGGAATCCAGCAGAAAATTTTACTTTTTTTTGTATTTTTTATTTCATTTCTTGTAGAGTTGAAGGAAATTTAGAAGACTGGGAGGTGGCAAAGGTCTGGGGCACAGACTGCAATCCTCCCAGCATGCATTGCTGGTTCCACCAAATCTCCCCTGCCTTATGCATTGTCCCTATGTGCACAGTCCTATCTGAATAAGCAGTGACAAGTGTACACTGAATGGTGTGGTTCACAATGATAGCTGTAGAATGCTTTAGTCTCTGCCTTGTTGGTTGAATATTCAGTCAGCTAAGGGGAGAGATGGGGTGGCAAGTGGACAGCCTGGTTCAGCACCTGTGGGTCCCTGTGCAGAGCCAGGCACACCGCCCTACCTGTCCCCCACACCCACCCAGGCGCACAAAGCAGCCCCTCCAGGAGTGGCAGCATTGAGTGATTCCCCCAAGTTTCCTTGTTTTGAACCCCCAGCTGTCTGAGAACAGTGGTTACATGTGGCAAGATCCAAGTCTGGCTTTAGTGGGAACCACCACAGACAGAAACTGGCCCGGATTCTGGGTGCAACCCAGTGTCCCCAAAAGCTCAGTTCTTGTCCCTGATGCCAATCCAATAATGAGAAAAAGGGAAAAGCTTTATTGCTTTGCTAGCAAAGGAGAAACACAGGGGACTCCTGTCCCAAAGGCTGTGATTCTGCCTGTCAGGAGGAACAAGGGGTTTTAAAGCTGCATTCCACAAGTTCTGGGTTGGAGTTGTAATTCGCTTGTGAATTTGGGAGACTGTCATTACTGGGATGGTCCGGTGCCACCCGGAAGTCTGAATTACTGTTCCTTTGGTGGTGGGTGTGTGCTCAGGACAGATAACTCTGCTAAGATGGGAAAGAAGGTAATCCTGTTTCCCCAAGATTAGGGATGGGGAGAGATCAGGAGGGAGAGGAAAAGGAAGAGAGAAACATGTCTCTTTAAAACATAAGTCACAATGGCAGAGCAGCCAGGGCTGTATTCAAAGCAGAAAACAGAAAGTGGGCCACTGTTACACCAGGGCCATTGTCTTCGTACCCAGGGATCCTGAAGATCCAAAGACTTTGATGTGTGAGGGGCTAAACAGAGGTCAGGTTCCTGATCAGAACTCTGTGTTTGGTCTTGCATGAATTCAGAAGGTCCTGAGATAGGGAGGTGTGTGTACAGGGAGGGGCACGGCCCACCAGGAATTGCATATCCTTTGATTCAATAGGGATCTTTTGAGAATTAAGATCAGCCTTTTAGATGCTAGGGATTCAAGAAATGAACAGAACAAGTATACTGGGAAGCAGGGTGATCAGCACCATGTTGGGTCAGGTACCGAAGGCCAGTGATTGGGAAAAGGGTGAATTTTTCCTGTTGTTAGGGGAGGGCAGGTCACTGAGAAGCTCCTGCTTAGGTCTTTTAAAAGGCACTTCCTTCCTATGGGACTTTACCCACCTTGATTCAGAAGACTCTATTGTCCTGAGAGTGGTTACACCCTCCCCTCTTGTTAATTCCCAGGATGTTCCCGGAAGAGGTTGCAGGATTGGTAGTTAAGTGTCCCAGGAAATGAGCCTCTTCAATACGAGATCCAGAAATTCACAAAGGGCCCTTTCTGTGTTTCCACGCAGATCTGGTCTCGATTTTCAGACTGACTTGTGGACACTAAGGGTTACCTCCTGTCAGTGCCAACAACTCGGGGAAATTTGCAAAAATTCTAAAACAAATCATTTGGCTTACTTGAACTGCTTTTGAAAAAAGAATGACCAAGAGGTGACCCAAACTGCTGGGAGAGCTGGCGGCAGCGCCTGCTGGGAACCTCAGAGGGTAATGCACCTCTCCAAGCTCCACCCTTTGAGATTCTGAGAAGGAGGGCCCTTGAGAAGCCAGGCCCCAGCCAAGGCCCAGGTCACCTCCCCAGCCAAGTCTGGCTCCACGCCCCTGTTTTCTTCTCTGGAGTCTCACTTCAAGGCCTGACCCTTTTCCTTTCTTTTAACCTGGAGTACCACTCAGTCCCCTCTGGGAAGAAAGCAGGCCAGCCTCCCTGCTTGCTCCTCAGCCCCACAGAGGCAAGCACGGACGACTTCCTCTTTTGCTTCCTCATTTTGATGAGCTTTATTACCCTGGCCATAGGAGACCACAAGGCTCAACAGGGCAGACACATATTCCACCTGTTTTTCTTCTTGACTTGCAATAGATCTCTCTATATGAGCCATCACCTTCTTTTTTTTTTTAGAGAGGGACAGTGAGAAAGGGAGAGAGAGAATCAATTTTATTTAGTTTTTCATGTGGCCTTCGTTGTGTACATGGTGCTGGGGTTTGAACTCACATCCTAGCACAAGCCAGGTAAAAGTGCCATAAGCACTGAGCCACTGCGCCAGCCCCAACCACCACCTTGTAAAAGGCAGCATAATGAAGTCTTCCAAAATTTATGTTTTTGCTCTGGCAGGCTGGTGACCCTCCCCTGATAGCTGATTCCCAATAAAAAGGTTTTGCTCAGCCGCTTTTAGGTCTGACTCCTTTTGGAACACCCGCGCCTGAGTTTTACAATGTAGGTTAGGCCAGGGATTATATTGGTTTGGGTGTGAGCCTTGATTAAGATTCATGTACAGCAGGCATTGAGAATAGCACCAACATCATTGATTAAACTCTATGTAAAACAGGCACTGAAACTGAGCACTGAACTCATTGGTTAAAATCTATGCAAAACAGCACCTCTTTCCTGTCGCTACCTCCGACGCCCTGAGGCGTGGGCGGGACAATCCACTGGATTGTCCCCCCACTGGATTGTGCCCCGGGAGCCGGTCAGGAGGAGGATGACGATGGCCGAACCGTGGACCCTCCTAGCTGGGGTCCCTTCCCTCTTGGCCAGGAAACGAGTCAATCACACGCAGAGGATGGCAGCCCAGAATCCGTTTATTACCAAGGCACATGGGTTTTTATAGGGAGGGGAGACAGCCAAGGAAACAATAGTAATTCTTCTAAGGGAGTTGACTGGGTTATGCAGATTTCGAGTACAGACAAGTTAGGAGCTTTCTGTGGTCAGTACATTCTGACCCACCCTGTTTCACCTTTGCAGGACAATAGCAAGCTCCACAAAGCACAATCCAGCCCTAAAGGAGCCCGTGCAAACAGTAGTGCGATCACTCCAGGGCAGCTGTTGAGATGGAGTGAAGGTCAGACCCCAACATTTCCAAGTTCCCATCTGTGTCTATCCCTACTTCTTAGTTTTCCCTGCCTCTGGGACAAAGAGTTGCTCCCACAGGTGAGCCTCATGGTCGTTTGCAAATGAAGGCCTTGAGCATGCCCATTAATAGCTCTCTATGGCACAGCTTCCAGGAGTGGTTGAACGGGGCCCAAGGTCCTGACTACCTAGCCATTTTACTATCCTAAACCGTCTCACTACCAACTCTGGAAAGTTCGATCAACAACAACAGAAACAAAAGAAGGTGTAAGATATATATGTATATGTATATATATACATACATATATATATACATATATATGTATATATCATTAGATCTGCTTTAAGATTCATGATCATGATCCCCTCCAAGAAATTCCACTGGAATTTGGTTACATCGTTCCAGAACAGTACGAGACAAGTCCAATGTTTGCAGTCCCAAGTCCTCCTCCTAAGTCCAAAATACTGTATTCCAGTCCCCAAGGACAATTTTTTTCACCTCCTTCTCCTCCTCCTCCTCTTTTTTTGGTACTGGGAATTGAACCCAGGGGTGCTTAACCACTGAGCCACATCCCCAGCCCATTTTTTATTTACCTTTTATTTTGAGATGGGGTCTTGCTAAGTTGCTTAGGACCTCACTAAGGAATCTTTGCTAAGGATGATTTTGAACTTGAGATCCTGCTGCCTTAGTCTCCCAAACTGCTGGGATTACAGGTGTGCACCTCCACATACACCCAACTAAATTTCTTCTTGATATTCTAGAAATATTTATTTGAATTACAGCAATGAACAAAATATTGTTCTTTAAGAAGCTCAAGCCACTTGAGGGCGGTTGTTCTTCTAAGGGAATACCTTGAAAAAGGTGCTTATATATACACTAGAGGAAATGCTAGAAATACGCTAAACATCAAGAGTAGGAGATTGGCCTGACCTGGTGGCCAACTCCGGAGGCTGAGGCAGGAGGTTAGCAAGTTGGAGGCCAGCCTGGGTAATAAGAGAGATTCTGTCTCAAGATAAAAATAAATAAATAAATAAATAAATAAAGGGCTGGGGATTTAGCTCAGAAGTAGAGCTCCCCTGGGTTCAATCCAGGTTCCCCAGGGGCGGGGGAAGCAGGAGACTGATGAAACAAACAGTGCATATCCAAAGTGACACTCAGAATCTGCAGTTGCCAATGCAGCTTAGAGGTGGGAGAGCCATGATCAGGAGCCCCCTGTCTGATATCACAATGGCTTCCCTAGGACAAAAAGCATTTCCCATTCACTTCTGTGGGTTGGTTCTACTGCAAATAAGCCAAAAAATTTGGAGAAGCAGCTTCTGAAGAGCAATTTATATCATCAAGGCAAATGGATACTATAATCCTAATAATAATGAAATTTAGCACAGTTTGCTCAATTCCAGACAGTGTACACAGGCAAAAATCCACCGTCATTAATCCACCGTCCCCAGCCCCAGGGACCTGACAACTGCTTATTTTATGAACGTGGGTGGGCTTGGGTTTGCTCCACCATTACACCCCTCTTCCAAACAAGGTGGAGAGGGCACTACAGATGCATTCTGCTTATTATAATTTTTTTTTTAAAGAGAGAGAGGGACAGTGAGAGATAGAGAAACAATTTTTATTTCGTTTTTCCTGTGGCTTTCGTTGCTCCAACACTTTGTTGTGTACATGGTGCTGGGGTTTGCACCTGTCAGGCAAGCGCTATAACCGCTGAGCCACACCACTCCAGCCCCTGCTTACTACAATTTTTAAAAATACTACACTGCTTGTGATTTTACAGGGTCTGATACAGAAATGTAACTGAATTAGCGCTGATTTTTTTAATGGCCCAGAAGACAAAACTATTCAGCTGAATAAAAACAATTATGTACTGCATATATGTATGCATATCTTTGAAAATCATAAATTAAAACAATTTTGGGGAAATAACACAATTTCTCAAAGTATTATTGATTTTAAAATTAGCCTGGGTTTGAAGGTTTGATGAGGTATTTTCTCCTTCCCATGTAGATTTTGTATACATAGTATATACATGTTGGCTTTACAGAAAATATCTATGCCTGATTGTGTGTGTGTGTGTGTTTCAGTCCTCTTCCAGAAAGGTTGAGAACATTTTGTCTTTGTGGTAAATGGGTTTATTTTAAAGATGGGGTGGGGAGTGGGAGTGGGGAGGATCAGGGTTCCTTTTTGGCAGGGGATGTTTTTCTTTCCTTTTTACCCTGCACAGTGCGGGGAGAGAGCCCACAACCCCAGGCAGTGAGTGGCACCCCTACCCCTATTCTTGCTTATCTTTATGGGAAAGCCATCCCAGTACTATTTGGACCCAAATTTCTAAGAAAAGGAAGGAGGAAGTGGCGAACTTTGAATCTCTTGCCGAGTGTCCAGGGTGATAGGGACCACTGGCTTCAGGGCACTGGAAAAGGGATCTGGGTGCCAGGGGCCTGCAGGAGGGTGGGGCCCACAAACGCAAGCGGACCTGGGGAGGGAGGGGCGGGGAACTTCAATTTGTAAATCCCCTGAGTGCATTTAACAGGCCTTAGGCAACGCTAGCGCAACGACCGGCCGACCTTGAAAGGGGAAATTCCCGGTGGGGAGTTATGCATCTGTAGCTAGTTACAGAAAAAGGTAAAAAGTTAACCATTATCTGCGGTGTTTTTTGCTTCAGAAAGCAAGCCAAAACAGTGAGCCCACATTCAGGTGCGGACTCGTCTTCCACACATCTCGCTGCTCTGGGAGGGCATCCTGCCCCGGCGTCCAGGCAGACGCCATTCTCTCTTTTCTGGCGACACTGGAAGAACGGGTGACCATGACTACAGCAAGGGTTCAAGGACCTTAAGGCCGCGTCGCCAACCCCGGGAGTTTGGACCACGTTCCCCACCTCTGCCCCTCGTCTTGGCCACTGTGGCTGCGTCCGCCCACTTTCGTCCATCTTTGGACCACGAAGGTCTCCCACGAGCTGGCACCTGGAGGGTGCACGCTAAGGCAAACGAAGAAAAAGAGGCGGTGGCGAGGAGGGGTGGGGAGAAAGAAGAGGTGGTCTTGGATCTGCCCCCTCAGGCTACCGCAGTACTTGTCAGACAGCAGTGACAGCCACCAGCACCGACACGACAGTTTCTTCCACTAGGACACTGCTCACGACGCATCTTCCTCAAAAGCCCCAAGTGAGGGACTCCCTGTGGAGAGTGCTCACGCACCCTTCCTCCGCAATCAGTACCCCCGGGCTTGGGGGTACTGGCGCTGGACCACGGCCGGCCTACTGCCCCTTTGCTCTCTTTAGTGTCCAGTCGCGGGCTTCCCGGGTTAATTCCCGGACTCTCCAGATCCCAGCACGTGACATGGGCAGAGATGGGGGAGGGGGGTCCGTCGCCGCTCGGTTGGGTCGCCTCCCCTTGAGGTTTACCCCCCTGCTCCCCAGGGGTGCACTTTTCCGACCAACTTGCAAACCACGGCTGGCCCCGATTCTGTGTGTCCTGCGGTCTCATCAAAGCCCCCTCCGCTTCGGGTTGAGCCTTCCCCATGGCAGCTACAAGGTGCCCAGTTCAGAGGGGCGCGGTCGGCGGGCAGCTGTTCCCCCGCCCGACTCGGGACCTCCGGGGGCCGGCTTCTTTCTCCAGTGCACGCACTCTCCGCGAGCGGTGCGCCCGGGGATTCCCAGGTCTAAAAGCAGCCACAGCCGGGGCGGAGTTGGTCCAGGAGTCGAGGCTCTCCGCGAGGTGACGAAACGGGCTCTGGGTTTCGCAACAACTAGAAAAAAAGGCCCCCACTCCAGCCCCCGGGCCTGGCGTCCTCGGCCGGGGCGAGTCCCCGGGGACAGGGTGTTTCCGAAGTTGGAATTGGGCTAAGCCGGCCGCGTCCCTTGACCCGCTTCTCCGCCCCAGGTCCCTGGGGGCCGGTAGAGCGAGAGGCGGGGCCGCTCGTCGCCTCCGACACTGGCTTTCCGCTTCTGTAGTTATTGCCTCTGATTCTCCTGCGCGTGCCTGTCTAGTCTCCGGGCAAAGCCGCCGGGTGACGGTCCCCGGGCGGCTGCGACTCGCTCCAGGGACTCGCTCCAGGGACGCGCCCCGCCCGCAGCCCGCCGCTTGCCGCCCGCCCGCGCCCGGAAAGCCCCCGCGCTCCTCCCTCCCGAGGGGCTTTTCTCCAGTCTCCAGCGACTTTTCTCCTTGAGCGCAGCGGCTGCGCGCTGGTTTCCGCCGGGCTGGAGCGCGCGGGCCACTGCTTTTCTGGGAACGCACGGGGCAAGGAACGGTGACCTGGGTGCGCGCCCCCGGTCCGTGTTAGCCGGCCCTGGCCGAGGCCCCCGGCCCGCGCCCCGGCCTCCAGCATGGTGCTGCTGGCCGGGCCCGGGCCGGAGGGCGGCGGGGCTCGTTGCGTGTCCCCGCAGCCGCCGAGCCCAGCCCGGGGCGCGCAGGCCGAGGACGACCCCGCTGAGTACGAGGACTACGCGGACTTCTCAAGCCTGCCAGACACCCGCAGCATCGCCTCGGACGACTCCTTCTACCCTCTCGAAAGCGAGGAGGAGTACAGCGCGGTGAGCGCCGACAGCGTCTCGGAGGACGTCCCGGAGGAGGCCACCTTGTTGCGCGCCGCCTGCGCCAACGACGTGGAGCTGCTGCGGGCGCTGGTACGGCGGGGCCCGCGCATCGAGGAGGTGCAGGAGACCGACCGCAACGGCCGGGTAAGTGGGCGCCCCGCGGAGTCTGGGTTCCCGTCGCTCCCTGTCCCCCTCTGCTCCTCGCCACCCAGATCCCGGCTCTGGCCGTGTGCCGCGGTTACTCCCGCCCGGAACACCTTTTCCTCTCGGTCGGGGCTAGCGGCACGTGCGGGGCTCGGTCGCTCTGCCGAAAGTGCAGCGCGGACCAGAGACGCTGGCTTTTTACCTCCCCCGCGGTCGCTGAATTGGCTCTGGAGGCCCGCGCTGGAATGCTTGTTGACGCCTCTCATGGGGTCTCTTCAACCTTTCCCCCATCTGACCGCTACCTTTCCCCAGGAACCTGGTAGGCGACCATCCCTCCTCGCCTTCAGGGGACAACCCTTCCTGTCCAGAGCCCTGTTCGTCCCCTCTGCTCCCTCCCGCTGCCCTGGCCCACCAGCGCCTGTACTCAGGTCAGTTCCTCCCGGGCCACAGTTGCTTCCCTTACACAGACCGCCTGGTCTTTCCTGCCGCTGCTCCCGGTGGCCCGCGCAGCAACCGGCCGGCCAGCGTGATCTGTCGCCGGGTCACCACTAGGAGCCAAGGCCAGCAGACCCCCCTCGCGCCAGGCAGGGTATGGGGATGGTAGCAGAACAGGGACACTCACCCGGAGAGGGCAGATAGGGGTGGAGGGTGACAAAGAGTACCCTTAATTATGCCAAGGCGTTGAAGTCAAGAAACGTTTAGAAATAAAATTGGCTTGAGAAGACTGGAGAATCACTGGCTTGTGGGACACCACCCGCCCAACATCTTCACGGAGAATGCAGAGTGACCATGGTGGCCACATCCCCATTAATCTCTGCTGGTGTGTTTTCACCTGATTTTCCTATTCCCCAAGGTACCATGGTAACTGCAGACTCAGACTAGCTCAAGTGCAGTTAAACGACAGAAAGCATGGGCTTTAATTTTGGGACGCAGATGTCCCTCCTTTTCTTTCTCTATGTTGGGGCACAGGGTACAGTGGTTTGCCCCTTTGTGGTCTGGGTGGGGCTTAGGAACACGGGGAAGCCAGCGAGTGTCACTTTCTGCTTGAGCTCTTTTGATGCAGCCCTTGAACTTGGAGGAAGAGCCTGTCCTTGTGACTGTCAGGCAGGGCCACCTAAGGTGGGGTCCCCCAGGCCAGGGCCATCCTGTGGCCTGCAGTTGTTGTCACTTTTGGGCACTGCAGTGCCTCTTCCTCCTGCAATATCCCCACATATGCCCCAGGTAGTATGAACCCTTCCAAAGGCTGGGGGTGTGGAGGGGCGTGTTTTTCCAGCTCTACTTTCAGTTTAACCAAGTGTGAATTTTCATGATCAGATGTTCTTTTCTCTCTTTTTTTCCCGTTTCTTTTTTATTTTTATTTTTAAAAAGAGGGACAGTGAGAGAGAAAGAGAAAACCAATTTTATCTAGTTAGTTTTTCTTGTGGCCTTCGTTGCTCCAATGCTTGGGTGTATATGTAGTGCTGGGGTTTGAACCCGCGTCCTTGCGCATGCCGGGCAAGCGCCATAACCACAGAGCCGCTGCTCCAGCCCCATGATCAGATGTTCTGATGAGGAATCTCCTTGCAGCAGGTACCAAGGCCAGCTTTGAAGAAACTCCCACAAAGCTCTGTGGTCTGCACTAGGCCAGGCCCCTACTCTTAGCTGCCACCAGGCTCAGCCTTATGATCTTTCCCTTAGGGGCAAAAATGGAAGTGTGAAAACAATTAGCAAGTTGACAGTGTAAACCAGCCCCAGTTCCTGGATCTCTTTGAAAGCCCCTCTCTCAGCTGAGAGGCAGAAGAAGGCTCCAGCCTCCCAGCAATGCCTTGCCTCAGGGTCCTCTGTAAATATCCTCTACATCCTGGTGGTAAGCACCAAGGACGTCCTCAGGCACTTGGAGCACTGAGGGGCCTGTCCTGCCCTGTTCCTCTCTGCCACCCTGCTCGCCCCTGGTTGTTTTCTGCTGGCAAAGCTTTCTCTTGGTCTACTTTTCTTTTCCCTTGACTATAAAGATGGAAACTTACAGCCTTTTGTTTCCTTGCTTTTAGTCTCCTCCTCTGAACCCTATCAGATGATGGTGGGGACCAAATGCTGAGTGCTCTCTGATCAGAAGGAGCAGGGCCTGAGTGTTGTGCCGGCCAGGGAACAGGGCAGGAGCTGCCCACTCCCTAGCTTTGTGATGCTGTTGATCAGACAGACCGTCTCTCTGCGGAAATGCTGAAAGAGCCAAGTACAGCGGAAGTCCAGTGCACAAAACCCTGGAAGACAAACAGTGTCACAGAAGTGTTTACTGCAGATCCACTGGGTGCGGGCAGGTACTCTGCGAGGCTCAAGGATGAGTCCAGCCGTTGAGAATCTCCACCCATGGGTGAGAGAGGACCTTGAGAAGGAGAGCAGCCACAGCTTCCGAGTAGTGGCTGGGCATGGGTGGACACGGGAGCAGGGGTTGAGGACAGTCCTGCAAGCCCTCTAAGGGCAGAATTATGGAGGCTGTTGATAGGGTGATGGAGGACTTTGTAGTCAAGCCGCTGAGGGGAGGGTGGCAGCCACGGTGTGCTTTGGTCATGGTGTGGTGTGGAGAACAGAATGTGGGAATCGAGGCCACAGTGGTCATCTGTCAGGCTGAACTGGGCATGGCAGTGCAGGCCTGTAATCCCAGTGGCCCAGCGAGGCTGAGGCAGGAGGATTAAAATTTGAGGCCAGCCTTGGCAACCTAGGGAGACCTGCCTCAAAATAAAAAATAAAAAGGGCTGGAGATGTATCCCAGTGGTAGATTTCTTTCCCAGCATGTAGAAGGCCCTGGGTCCAACTCAGGCTGTGGTGTCTTTCAGATGGTGGCATGGCCTGCTGCCTTACTGTCTGCAGGTTTCTGTTTCAAGAGCATCGTCTTGGGGAGGCCTTTGTCCTCTACGCCCATCTGAGCCACCAATACCTGGAGCTGGTCACAAGTAACCCAGATGTCCAGGCAGTGAGGGCTGAGATTAAAAATAGGGTGGTCAGTTGAGAGAGCAGCTGACACTGGAGCACAGGACAGAGAAAGTCTCTGGGAGAGGAGACTTAGGGGGAGGGAAGCGCCTGAGACAGGAGCATGTTCCATCCAGGTCTGCAAGCCTGTTGGGACCAGCGACAGTGAAAGACAGGGGGCTCTAGAGCGTTGGTGAGTAGAGGGGTAATTGCATTAATGGCAGAGTGACATCTCTGAGTGACGGCTCCAAGGAGCAAGCTTCTTCTGGGGCTTCTCAACTTGGCCGGTTGTTGAGAGGCTCCTCTTTCCAGTTCTGAAGGGCGTGCTGCCTGTGCCAACAGGCGTTCCATTAGGCTCGGGTGACTGAGGATCAGGTATTTTTGTTTAAGAAAATATGTTCTTTCCTGCCTCCCGAGATGGGTAGAATACGGGATGTGGCTCAGCACTCTGTTTTCCTTCTGAAATATTGATTGCTCTAAAGGGAGTGTATGATTTAGTATGCAGCGAATAGATGTCTGCAGATGATTCTCCGACAGCGTTCCGTGTGTGCTCCTGTGCTCATACTGTCTTTAAGGCTACGGTTATGTTGTTGCCTCTGACTTGGGGACAGCGAACGCCGCCTTAATTCTTTTTCTTATTCTTGTCTTCCTTGCATGCATCTCTCTCTCTCAAGGTTCACTTCTGCAGCCGTGGGCCCTTTAGTTAGCAGCGCAATGAAGGAAGTGTTTGTGCTGTTTTAATTGTCAGGGGAGGGTAGTTTGAATGTCAGGCAGCTTCTGAACCAAATTAGACCCAATTATGCTAAATTTAAAATATTGCACTGCTCTCTGGGTGGAATTCTGTGCATGTTTAAGCTACTGGGCCTCTTGGTGAATTTTTCCAAAGGCCCCTGGACTCATTTTTTCTATTAGCACAGAAAACCTGCACTACATACCCTGTGTTTGTCTTTCCTCTCTCCTTTTTTTTTTAAGAGAGGAGAGAAAGAGGAGAGAATCAACTTGTTTATTTTTTCTTTTTTTTAAAGAGACAGGGACAGTGAGAGAGACAGAGAAATAGAGAAACAACTTTATTTAGTTTTTCACTTGGCCATCGTTGCCCCAACACTTAGTTGTGTACGTGGTGCTGGGGTTTGAACCCGGTTCCTCGTGTTTGCCAGGCAAGCGCTCTAACCACTGAACCACCACTTTATCCCTTGGTGTCTCTTTTTACTCAGGAGCTTACATTTAAGTTTTGCAGATTTTTAGCTGTGCTCAGATTTTATCTTGAAATATACTTGAGAAATTTGTTTTATTGTTGTTTTTACAGAAAAATGTATAAATTCTGGAATCACCTTTCCCGGAAATGAGGCTGACGTTATTGAGATTCACGATTCATGCATAGCCCTCTGCCCTCACCAGGCCTTGAATCCACAACCTGTATTTGCGCAGAAACAGGCTAATTACTCGAGTCTTTGCTAGTCACTATACAAAGTGGCCTGGCCTCATGTCTTCCCACGTTTGCTGGGGTCCAGCGGGCACTGGAAGAGGCCCATTTGCTGTTTGGGAGCAACATGCCTGTTTTAGTTGAATCCTCACATTTTGAAGTGTAGGGTAAGGGGTGAGGAGTTTGATTTGAGCTGAATTCTAGACTCGGAGCCCCAGGGGATGGAACAGAAGTGAGTAAGTTCAAGTGGGCCTGGGAAGACTTGGGCTGGTGGCAGGCAGGTTAACAGATGTCTGCCACCTTCTCCTCTACCGACCATGGTGGGTCTCCCCAGGTCCAGGTGCAGTAGAGATCTTGCCCCACGTGGTTTTTGTGTAAGTGTATCATTTATCTGTGGCCACAGCAGTGCTGCGGGTGTTAGGCAGCTTTGTGTTACCATAACGAAGCACCCAAAATAATCAACTTTCAAGGAGAAAAGGTTTATTGTGGCTCACCTTTCTGGAGTTTCCAGTCCAAGACGGGGCAGACTATTGTTGTGGGCCTCGCTCATTTGCATCTGGTGGCGGTGCCCGCCCGGTGAGTGCCTGTGTCAGGGAGTAGTGGTGGAGCGCAGTGCAGGAAGCAACAGAAGAGGAAGAGACAGGGGTCTTGAAATCTCAACCCTCTGCCTTTGTTCTTTCCTTCCCCCCTCCAGTACTGGGGATTGAACCCAGGGCCTTGCATACTGACTACACCTCAAGTCCTTCTCAAAAAAAATTTTTTTTAATAAAGAGGGCATAGAGAGAGAAGCAATCTTTATTTAGCTTTTCATGTGACTTTCATTCCTCACTTTGTTGTGTATGTGGTGCTGGGGTTTGAACTCTGGTCCTTGTGCATGCCAGGCAAGCACCTTAACCACTAAGCCACCGCTCCAGCCCCCTCCTTTTTTTTTTTTTTTAAATTTTATTTTGAAACAGGGCCTTGCTAAGTTGCCCAGACTGGCCTCCCACTTGCTATCCTCTGCCTGCCTCCTGTGTAGTTGGATCACAGGCGTGCACCACTGTGCTGGCTTGCTGTCCCCTTGAGGGCACACCTCCAGTGACCTAGGACGGCCCACCAGGCTCCATCTCCTCAAGGTTCCACCATCTTCTGACAGCACCGCCCTGAGAACCAACACTGTAGCATATGGACCTTTGAAGGACACTGGGCGGAACCACAGCAGTGCATAGCAACCGTGACAGCTCCCGGTGTCCCCCGTGGGTAACCATTTTGCTAAGGGTGGCCCAGCTCAGCGGATCCAGGCTGGATTTGCTCATTTGTGTCCAGTCAGCTGGAGGTGAGCTGCAGATGGCAGAAACAGGATGGCCTCACTGGGGCGACCCACCCCTGCTCCATGTGATCGCTCCTCTTCTAGAACGCTGACCCCAGCTGTTTCTCCACCCCAAGGGCGGGGTTCCGGAAGTCAGTAGGACTTCTAGAGGCTCCAGCTTCTAGAGGCTCCAGCTTGGCCCAGCCAGGTTCAATGTCACTTGTGCTGAAGCAAGTCTCCAGGTCACATCTAAATGCAATTGAGAGGGGGAGCTGCAGGGGGTAGACAGAGGGAGAAGAAGCGCGGGGACATCTTTGCAGTCGCTATAGAGTGAGGGGTGGCTAGGGATACCCTCATGTGCTCGCTCCATTGTGCATCTCCGTGAGCCTGTGGCCTTTTGAGTGTGGGCTGCTGAGCTGCTTGTGTGCGTGGAGGGACACCCGCCGGAGCCCTTGGACAGGAGCTGGAAGTCGCGAGCGCCTCCTGCTGGTGAACTGTTGCTGCTTTGGCCCTCTTGCACATTTGACAGTGTGAGCCACACCCTTCCAACAGAGCCTGCCCTGCCATGGGTCCCCAGGGGCTTTCGAGGGAGGCCCTGCAGGCCCCAGAGAAGCCCTGGCACAGGCAGCTTGTCGGGCTTGGGAGCCTGTGATGTGGGTGGGTTGTCTTGGTTAACAGGTAATGACAGGCTCAGGGAGGGGACTCGGGTGCTGCCGAGGCTGAACCAGGAAGGTGCTCTGTGTGCACCCTGACACCCAGGCCCCTCCCGCTGACCCCCGCCCCAGGGTGCACTCTGGAATATGGCAAGGGGTGGGGTGGGTGGGTGTCACTGCTGGAGAGAACCTAGGAAACTGCCAGAAGGTCCCCAACTCAGGCATGGAATCACTGCCTGTCACATTGACACTTGGCTCTAAAGGACGTGAAATCCATTCCATTTTCCAGGTCCTGCTTACGTATTCCTGAAGGTAAGGCCTAACTCTCAGTGAACTGATGGTCAATCCAAGGGCACTCCCGAGTGTGGCATATGTTGGGAAAGGACGTGGCACACTGAACCCCAGTGTTTGTTTATTTACAATTTCTTTTCACTGTGAATAATGTCAGCGAGGCACTGCGGGTTTTGTCATTCAACATCATGGGTGCGAGCCCCTCAAGGCCATTATCATATTGATGGGAAGGGTTACACTTAATAGCACCATGCATGTGTCCATTTCAGAAATGCAGGACCCTTGACCTGGATTAGAGCTGGAAGGAATTTTGTAGGTTTCTGTTTGCCTTCTGTGACAAAGTACCTGAGATAATCAATGCGGAAAAAAGGTCCATGTTAGCTCACGATCTCCGCAGTTTCTGTCTGTGGTTGCTTGACCTTGTTGCTTTGGGCCTATACTCAGGACATCACAGTGGGAATTCATGGTGGAGGTGGACTGAAGTGAAGAGAGGGACAGCAGGAGCCAGTCCCAATATCCCATTCAAGGGCCTGCCCCATGACCTCACTTCTTAAAGGCTCCCTACCTTAGTAGCCTGTGGGCTGGATCAAGCCTTTGGGGGCCACTCGAGCCGAACTGTAGCAAGGTCATAGAACCCCTTCATTTTGTAGTTGGCAGAATTGGGCTCAGAGAGGAGAGGTGGTGGGTGTGGCAGGACTGGGTTCGAGCCTGAGCTTTGACGCTGCTTATGAAACTTCTGACTTCTTTGGGGCCTCTCCAAGGGGCTTCTCAGCTTCTGTGTCCATCTCCTAGTTGCACACAGAGAAATGGGACGAAGGGGGCCACCAGGATGGTAGTGGGTACTGGGTGCTCTGGTTGTCAGGCACGAAGTTCAGGGCCCCACGAGACCGCGAGGTCCACGATTCCTTAGTGTTCTTAGGACTACTGAGGTTTCCTTTCTTTCTTAATCTGCTGTGATAACTTGTATTTTTCTAAAAAACTGCCCCATTTCTCCTCTAAGTTTTAAATTTTAATATTAGAAAGCTAGAGTCTTGTTTTAATATTTGCAGTGACTGTATTATATACTAGTTTTTTTTCTTTTTCCTTTTTTTTTTCATTGCTAGGATTTGGACCCAGGGCACTCTATCACTTAGCTGTATCCTGACCCTTTTATGTTTTATTTGAGACAGGGTCTTGCTGAGTTGCTGAGGCTGGCTTTGAACTTGCAATCCTTCTGCCTCAACCTCCCAAGTAGCTGGATCACAGGCATGTGCCACCACACCTGGTTTCTATATTTTAAATTTTGTGCCGTTTCTTTTTCATGACAAATACTGTCAAAAATATCTTTTTCAGAGAATCAGCTTTCTATCTGGATCTATAATCCTCACTATTTCACCATTTTCTGCTTTTCTTTTTACCAACCCTGTTTGCAGGTTTATCTTACCCATGGTTTTCCGTCAAAGTATCACTTTTACTTTTCCACCGCAAATTTTAATACGTACTATTTTTAGTACTGTTCTAATTTACATTATGATTCCTTTTTTTTAACCTGAATAATTTAGCATTATGTTTAAAGTTTTAAAAATATATCCTTATGCTTTATTTAGAAGAAAACATTTTAACCTAGTTTAGAGAACATGGTCTGTATGATACCTCTCCTTTGCATTATCTCTTGTTTTTCTTTTTAAATTTCTTGAGGCTGGCTTTATAGTCTTTTGAGCCAGTAATTCCAAATCACAACCATGGGGCATGCTAACATGTCTCTAAGTCAAAACAATTCCATATCCAAAACAATATGTAATTCCTTTTCATTAAAAGAAATAAGAATGTCGAGAAGTTGTGGAGGTGAACAAAGAAAGTCGGTTTCATTCAGGAAGGTTGGGAAGTAATTCATTCAGACAGCCTGGCGTGTGTGCTGGTGTGTGTGCCTGCACGCATGTGTGACTGTGAGATGTCAGGAGAGTCCGTGGGCAAGGGCAGGTGGGTAGGAGCCAGGGGACAGAATGGCCCCTTTCAACTGCCCAGAGAGCGAGTGCCACCCCAGCTCCTGTTTGTAGATCTCAGGCAGTCAGGTTTAAGATGAGGCAAGCCAGTAAGACTCCATGATGCCTTTACGTACATGATGTGTGTACAGAAAATAATTTGTAAGAGCTGGTTTTTATTTCATTTATATATTTATTTTTTAAAGAGAGGGACAGTGAGTGAGAGAGAGAGAGAAAGAGAAAGAAGCAATTTTATTTAGTTTTTCATGTGACTTTCGTTGCTCTGATATTTAGTTGTGTACCTGGTGCTGGGGTTCGAACCCGCGTCCTCGCTCATGCCAGGCAAAGCTATAACTGCTGAGCCACCGCTTCATCCCCAAGAGCCGATTTTTTTTTTTTTAAGAGAGAAGGACAGTGAGAGAGACAGAGAAAGAGAGAAACAACTTTATTGAGTTTTTCACATGGCCTTAGTTGCTCCAATACTTAGTTGTGTATGTGGTGCTGGGGTTCGAACCCGGGTCCTCGTGCTTGCCAGGCAAGCGCCAAAGCCGCTGAGCCACCGCTCCAGCCCCAAGAGCCGATTTTTAAGAGGTGTTTCTGAACTGAAGAACAAGCAAAGGTGGATTTTTCTTATTTCTACTTAGTCAGAGGTGCAGAAATTAAGGTAGAAATGAAATCCTATGTGACGGTTGGCTCAGTGGCAAAATTGGATTGGAGTGGTGGAATTTGAAAGCAATTTCCAGGTATCAGAAATAAATGCATGCTTCCAAAGGAATGTTTATGTCAGACCTGAGTAAGCTCAGATCAAAAGTAGGCCTTTGGGACAGAGAATTTCTTTCTGTCTTCGAAGAGTTTCCAGGGTGCTTATCTGGCTTTTGAATTATGACTCTGGCTAGGGAATTGCCTTGAGAGAGGGCAGACAGGTGTGTAGCACGAAGGCTGGATGAGGAAGCTGGAGCAACCACGTCACCTGTGCTCAAGGAGGTGCCAGAGAAGGGTATTAAGTAAATTCATAATAGCCAATATTTTAGAGAAGGAGAGAAAGTGAGAGAGACACAGAAAGAATCAATTTTATTCATTTTTTCATCTGGCCTTTGTTTCTGCGACACTTAGTTGTGTACGTGGTGCTGGGTTCCAACCTGGGTCCTTGCACATGCCAGGCAAGCGCCCCAACTGCTGAGCCACCTCTCCAGCCCCATAGCCAATCTTCTGAGACAAGGAAAAGAAAATGTAGCTTGTTCATTTATTTTGTGGGACAGAGGGTCAAACCCAGTGCTTTGTTTCTAGTTCCTGCAGTTGCTTTAAAAATAGGGGAAGATGAGGGAACCATGCAGAGTGAGAAGGGAGGATCACAAGATGTGTGATTCCATCTCAGTTGTAGAACCTCCGCAGCTGCCCAGCTGAGGATGGGGGAGAGGTGAGGCTGTTGGAAAGTGAAGGAGCTCGTGTTAGCCGAGAGAGTGCTCCTAGGAGCGGGTGGCTGGAGGGCCTTATGAGGGGACAGTTGTGCACCTTGATTGTGCTGGTCCTGGGAAGCTGGTGAGGGTTAGCATTCCACAGACATCAACACGCATGCACGCACCCATGTGCGACATGCACACGCCCGGGGCGTAGCAGGTGCAGTCTGCGTGAGCTCTGGATGGGAGCAAGGTCAAGTCTACTGCTCTTGGCATCTGTGGGTGTTAAGAGTAATAGAAATGAAGGGGTCCCAGAAGTAGTGCTCCAGACCTTGGTTGGGTTTGGTTTTGACTGCGTGGTTGGACTGTATTCCGCTCAGAGCTCTGAACTACCATGCCTGGCACAAAAACTTAAAAAGAACTTGGGTGCTGAGAAGAGATCTCCTGGCTGCCGGAGTCTACTCCGGCTCTCTCTGTCTTTTTTTTTGGTACTAGAGATTAAGCACAGGGTGCTTAACCATTAAGCTACATCCCCAGGCCTTATTTTGAGACAGTCTCTCTCTCTCTCTCTCTCTCTCTCTTTCTCTCTCTCTCTCTCTTTCTTTTAAGAGAGGGACAGTGAGAGAGAAAGAGAGAGAATTTTATTTAGTTTTTCATGGATTTTCGTTGCTCCGACACTTTGCTGCGTACCTGGTGCTGGGTTTTGAACCTGCGTCCTCGCACATGCCAGGCAAGTGCTGTAACCGCTGAGCCACCGCTCCAGCCCCTCTGATGTTTTCTTGAGCACAGGGTAGTGCAAAGGGCCCTGGACTCAGACCCGGTCCCTTCCCAGGTCTTGGGGGGACTGATTCTGTCTGAGGTGGCACTGTCAATGAGCAGCTGGAGAGGATTCCCGAAGTGTCCTTTCACTTTGCTTCTCCTAGACGCTGCCAGGGCAGGTGTTGCCGAGGGCTGGCCCTCCCCAGCATGTTGGGAGGGTCAGTCTGTCGTTTCCTTCTAGACTTCCAGCTTTGGTTCTTCACCACTCAGGGACAACTGCCATCTGCTAAAAATAGTGGTGACGTAGCCCCTTGTCAGTTTTGCTGGGTTTTGTTTTGTTCCCCTTTGGCGTGAGATCATGGACATATTTCTAGGAACTGAATCCCAGGTACAGCAGAGCCAGACTCCATCCCCAAATACTTAATCCCTACTCTTAACTGATCTTTACATTCTCCAATTCTAATTCAATGGGAAGGCTTTTGAAAATGATAGAAAACTCTTCTTATCCTTTTGTGTTGGGCAGGTTCCACCTAGTCGTGTGCACACGGGTGGATTCTGCATATGAGCTCCGAGGCAACTCGGAGGCTGCCGGGCTTTGAATCAATAACATGGAAAAGTAATGGCATTTTTTCAAAGGACTGGATGGTCTGAACTTTTGTCATGAAAACACAATATCAAATGCTAAAGCAATAATAAAGTTTTGTGCTTTGAATATCTTTCCAACAAGTAGAATATGTAGTTTTAAAAATATTTGAACAGAAGAACATGTGCATGATTTTTGTTCTTTTTAAGATAGAGAGGGGGGCGGTTGGGGATTTAGCTCAGTGGCAAGAGCACTTGCCTACTATGCTCAAGGACCCCGAGTTTGGTCCTCAACCCTGTGGCAGGGTGGTGCGGAGGAGATAGAGGGGAGAGAGAGAAAGAGAGTATCAATTTTATTTATCCATCTGGTGTTAGTTTCTCTGACACTTAGTTTGTGTGTGGTGCTGGGGTTTGAACCCGTGTCGTTTGTGGTGCTGGGGTTTGAACCCGTGTCTTTGTGCATGCCAGGCAAGTGCTGTAATCACTGAGCCACTGCTCCAGCCCCCATGTGCATGATTTTGGAAGTGCCTTTTAAAGAATCCCAAGGCCTTCACCTGGAAAATCAAATGAACTCACATATAGATGATCTCCAGCTCTGAAAACATGGAATTTTAGTATCCTATTTTTTAAATTTTATTTTTATTTTATTTATTTTATTTATTTTTTAAAGAGAGAGGGACAGTGAGAGAGACACAGAAAGAGAGGAACAACTTTATTTAGTTTTCCACATGGCCTTAGTTGCTCCAATACTTTGGTGCTGGGGTTTGAACCCGGGTCCTCGTGCTTGCCAGGCAAGCGCCAAAACCGCTGAGCCACCACTCCAGCTCCAAATCCTATTTTTTTTTAAAAAAAGAGTATTTAAATTAATAAAATTCAGCAGTTCCAATTAAGTCATCATAGAAGGCCCAGAACAGGAAAAAAATAAAACTTTTAAAGAGAAAGCTAATTGAAGTCTGTAGTGGAAACCCCCCCCAAATGCAAACCAATAAGAATCATTTTAAAGCCAGGCTCAGTGGGGCACATCTGTAATTCTAGCTACTTGGGAGGCTGAGACAAGAGGACTGCAAATTTGAGACCAACCTCAGCATACTAGCAAGACCCTGACTCAAAATAAAATAATAAAAAGGCTGGGGATGTAGCTCAGTGGTAGAGCACTCACCTAGCACGTACCAGGCTCTGGTTCCTCCCCCAGAACCCTCTCCTGCACCCACACACAAAGTAATTTGAAAGGGAAAGTGGAGAAAAAAAATATCTTTAAAACAAAACAAAACCCAGCCACACTGAATTCACATAGCATACAGTTCATCCGTTCAAGGTATGAAAATCAGTGGTTTTCAGCATGCCCACAGATGACTGGCAGCCATTGCCACAGACCACTGCAGAAGATGCTACAGAATCCCAGCCCCTTTTAGCTTAGCACCTTAAGTCTCCCCCATCCCTAAGCACCACTAAGCTACTTTCTGTAGATTATGTGCATTATTTGTAGAGGATTTCTATATTATTTGTAGAAGGATTTTTATGAAAGAACTAGAACCTTGTAACTTAATGTCAACACACCTTGACATTCCCTTGGTAAGAGGTGGCTCCACAGGAAGTGCCTGCCATGGGCAATAGTGTGACCTGTGCTGGCCCTACTGGGCGCACCTCTCTGGTAGCTCCTGTGATTGCCAGCTCGTGATAGGCTCCTTTTGTTGTTGAATCCAGGACCTCACACATGCTAGGCAAGGGCTCCACCACTGAGCTGTACTCCCGGGCTTTTAGTGAAATATTTTGAGAGAGGGTCTTGCTGAGTTGCCCAGGGTGGCCTGGTACTTCCAACTCAGCCTCCTGAGCAGCTGGGACTGCAGGCGGGGGCCACTGCGCCCGGCTTCTGCAGACTGTCGCTGCCTCTCTGGGAGTGGTCTGGGCCTCCCCAGGTCCTTTCAGTGTCTCTTCTTTGCTGTGCCCTTCTCTCTCTGCCTCTTCTTTCCTTTCTTATGAGCGAATTTGGATTCTCTTGCCTTTAAGGAAAAACCACTTGACAGTGGCAGGTCCTTCTTGCCAAGGCCAAGGGCTATGGGTGGTGGGTGCAGTGCCCTTGAGCTGCCCCCAGCCTTGGCCTGGGGGTGTCACAAAGGCCTGTGCTGTTGGCTCCGAGCCCCACCATCATGGATTTTGATTTCTTGACTCACCCACCCTCTGAAAGTTCTCACGGCCTTGGCAGGGCTGCCTCTCCTCCCCCGGCATTTTGGGCGCTTTCATAAGAACTGGAAAGGAGGGTCTGTCCTGGGGTGGAGGCTGCAGACCCCAAGGCCCCTCAGCCAGGTGTGTGTGTGTGTGTGTGTGTGTGTGAGCGGCCTGCATTGTGCACGCACTGGTACCTAGGTCCCCTGCAGGGTTTCTGCTGCCCTTCCTCAGCTTCTCCTCCTTACCTGCTGCTCTCGCCTCCAGCGCCGACTTCCTGGGTTGTGCTCACAAGGGTGCTGCTGTGAAATCCTTGATGACCGGGCTGCGTTTCGGTATGTACCCAGGTGCAGATTACACAGGTGATCCTGGCTGCCCCCCCCCCCGTTTCTAGTTGCCCGTATTTGCAACCCCAGTGAGCCCACCCTTCCTATTTCCTGTATCCAAGCACTGGGCAGTGGACCCGCTTTTCACTGGGGTCCCACTTAAATCAGGGCTGTCCCTTCCCCTGGGGTTGCCATCCTGGAACCTCCTGCTCCCACTTTAGCTTCTGTTGGGAGCCTTGTCTTCAGAGACTCTTCCTTTAAGGCTCCCATGACAGTGCTCCACATGTGTCCCTATGGGTCCTACATGCAGGGTGATCTGCAGTCCCCAGCCACGTGCTGAGCCACCTGCACCCAGCTGTGGGGTACATGGCCTTCGCCTCTCTGCTCCAAGGCCACCCCCAACTGTCTCTTGCGTGACTGTCTGGGCCCGTTGGCTGCGGGGCTTCTCTCCTGCATGCGCTACTGTCATCTTGCTTTGTCTAGGATGGCCAGTCAGGATTTCCCCTTGGAGCTCGGTTGCTGAGGCTGGTGACCCAGGGATCACCACCATGCCACCGTGTGCGATTCTCCTGAAGCCAGGTGGGCTCCACTGGGAAGAGGCCTGGTCCTGCCCAGTGTGTGTCCTCCTCAGTCCCACGGAAGCTGTTGGACTGGTTGGTGGCTTGCCTCTGCTTGGACCTTGGGCACGGTCCCACTGCCAGCAACATACCCTTGACTCTGGAATTGCCAGGGGTCCTCAGCCCATGGTGCAGTCATGGCTCCAGGAACCATCGGACACTGAAAATATAAGTTGGAAATGCACCGACTACGCCTAACCTGCCGCATATCACAGTGCCCTGTCGTGTCCCTGTTTCTTTGTGATCATGGGCTGATAGGGGACTGTGGCTTGCTGTCCCTGTGCAGTGTGGAGAGACAGGGTGTGGCCATGTATGCTAGGCCGGGAACGGAGCCCAATTTGAAATCCAGATGTAGTTTCTGTTGCTCCACACCATCACACACCACAGAATCGGAAGCGGCATCATCGTAAGCTGGGTATGCTCTGTGCTTATAAATAGGGCAAGACTTCTGGGTCTTGGCCTTGCTGACACTCTGGGTCCCCTGTTTGTTGCGAGGACTGTCCTGTGCATTGTAGGACGCAGAGTAGCATCCTGGCCTCTGCCCACTGGATGCCAGTATCCCCTCCCTCCCCCCACTATGACAACCAAATCAGTCACCCCAGTTCTAAACCACTGGAATGGAGAACGGGGAGGAGACCGCTGGAACTGTGAGCACGGGCACCTTTTAATGTGGAGGAGGTCATGAGGTCATAGAAGGTCCACAGTGGCTTGCCTGGTACCTGTCCTCTGCCTGCTCCTCACCCAGGGCTTGGTCAGGGGCTTTCTGTGTCTGTAAATGTAATTTATGGTGCTTTTTTGGTTCTTACACTTTTGTTTTTGGTGGTGCTGGGCATTGAACCCAGGGCTTCACACATGCTTGGCAAGTGCTCTGCCAACCGAGTTAACGTCCCAAGCTCTTTTTATTTATTTGAGACAGGGTCTTGCAAAGTTGCCTAGACTAGCTTTGAACTTGTGATCAGTCCTCTGGCCTCCGCTCTTGAGTAACTGAGATTACAGGCATGAGCCACCGCACCTGGCCCCGGTTCCTCCAGATTTCTTGATTGTCCCTCCTCATTTATCTAATGCCTGCAGTGAGGGACATCGAGGATGAGTGGAGGTGGCTACCATGTGTGCTGTGAAAATTTAATTGACAATGAAGGTAATGAGGAGCCAGAGACGACTTATTTCACACCCAGCAAGACTGTGATATGCATTTAGTAAAGAAAACGGAATATTAGTGTTTTCCTTTTCAAAGGGATTTTTAATAACGAATAACACATAAAGCACAGAGTTTATGTGTTGCCCTTCTCCGTTTTAAAAACGTCACAAAGATGATTTGCCTTAGATATGCTTGATTCTGCGTGAAGCTGCCTTTTCGAGCTTCATGTGTTCACTCACTAGCAAGTGCTGGCTGAATGTGCGTCCCTGGGCCAGGCGCTGTTCTGAGACTGAGGTTGCTGCTCTCATGAGCTTTCCTGCTACGGGCAGAGGAGCAATGAGATGAGCACGTAAGACATGACAGTCTAGCACGGTAAGTGCTCAGGAGGAAAGATCGGCAGACGGATGGGTTCTGCAGTGCTGAAATTTCCCCTCCCTGCTGAGGAAGGAAACTTTTGAGTAAAGACTCCAAGTAGAGAAATCTTGCTGTTAGGAAGTTTAGGCAAATATGCTCCAGGCAGATGGAGCTGGTGGGAGAGCCTGGAATGTTCTAGAACAGCCAGGAGGCAGAGGGGCGGGGCAGACAGAGGGGTGGATGGGTAGGAGGTGAGAGCCTGAGGGACTGGTGACTCATTACGCTGTGGCTGCTCAGGTCACACTTCCGGTCTGTGTGTCCACTTGCACTGGATGCAGTGGGTTTCATACATGGCCGTGTGAGTGTGGAGGCTGAGGCTGCAGTTCCTCGGGTGAAAGGAAACCCAGAGACCCCTGAGAACCTGCACTTCCTTCTTCACCCCCACTGCTGCCCGGAGGCCCCCCTGGCCCCAGTGTGTGCTGGGGATGGGATGCGGCCTTGCTGGGCACCTCCGTGGAGGAAGAGGCCCTGCCTGGGCTGTGGAGCAAGCATGGGGGTGGAGGGCACGCGTGTAGCAGAGCTGCGGCCTGGCAGTGTGGCCCCGCCTCAGGGTCCTCCCCGAGCCCAGGTCTCTGCTGGTGATTCCAGGGCACAGCAGCACAGCCCAGGTGTCTTGAGCCATCTATCGTCCCTGCTCATTGTCCATGCTCATTACGCGGCAGTGTGACAGTGTGGCATAACGCAGCCCTGTGTGAAGAAGAAAGGAGGGCAAGGACTGGGGGGCCATGACACTGATTGGAAATCACGTTGGGATCCTTCAGTGTGGGAATACAGCGTGTGTATTGTCACTCAGGGGGAGTGTGCGTGCACGTGTGTGTGTGTGTGTGTTACTTTCCTCAACTTTATATAGTTTCTAAGACAGCATTCAGATCAATAAACAGTTCTCCTCTGCAGTCTTGTAGCGCAGAACTAGTTTTTCTGCTTCTTGATGCATAAGTTAGGAAGTTGCTATCGGTCCCCTGCAGTCAGTCAGGTTCAACGTGGGAAGATCGTTCCAGTGCAAACGAGGACCTTTCCAACACATCCACATTTACCGGGACATTTCTCGTTCATTTCCTGGAGTTGAGCAGTGCAAATGTGAGCCTTTTCCAATACGTTTACATGTACGGGGACATTATTCACGCATCCTGGCTTTTAGCTTGCTGTGTCTCAGGGCAATGGATTTGGGGGGGTCTGTTAAACTTCCACTGTAGGAGAATATTTCTGGTTTTTTGTGATTTCCTTTTTGTGCGCATGCAGTACTAGGGACTGAACCTGAGACCTTGCACATGCCACACAAGCGCTGTACCACTGAGCTACATCCCCAGCCCTCTTTATTTTATTTTGGGACAGGGTCTTGCTGAATTACCCAGACTGGCCCAATCTTTGAATCATCCCGCCTCAGCCTCAGCCTCCTGGTAGCTGGGATTACAGGCGTGTGCCACTGTGGCCGGCTGATTTTAGTGATTTTAAGGGTGTTTCTGAGTGGAGTTGCTCCATTTGCCCTTTGAGTGATCACAGCTGTCCTATGAGCCTTACTCTGACATCAAACACTAATGTTGGTTAGATATTTTATTCTGCTTCTAATAAAAATATTCATTGGAGAAAAAAAGAAATACTTCCCCCCAAAAAAACGAAGACAAAAACAAAACCAAGTGACCCGTATAATCAGTGCGTGGAGACAGCAGTATTAACGTTTGGGTTTCTGTTCCGACCTGCACTGCGGAATTGTAGGATCTGTCAGTCTGTAAAGTTGTGCGTAGGTACAGTTCCTTGTTCATGATCATACTCTGAGCTCATTTCCGTGTCAGAAATACATCAGAATCTTGAGTTTTCATCTCTGTCTTCTGCACATATAGTTAATTGACTGATTTTTGGACACTTTGGTTGTTTCTAGACTCTTGCTATCTAGATAATACCCTACTTCATGAGTGTCTCAGCGTACCCCTTGCTGGCTCTGAGGGTCTCAGCGTACCCCTTACTGGCTCTGAGGGTCTCAGCGTACCCCTTGCTGGCTCTAAGTGTCATAGTGTACCCCTTGCTGGCTCTGAGGGTCTCAGCGTACCCCTTACTGGCTCTGAGGGTCTTAGCATACCCCTTGCTGGCTCTGAGGGTCTCAGCGTACCCCTTACTGGCTCTGAGGGTCTTATCATACCCCTTGCTGGCTCTAAGTGTCATGGTGTACCCCTTGCTGGCTCTGAGGGTATCAGCGTACCCCTTGCTGGCTCTAAGTGTCATAGTGTACCCCTTGCTGGCTCTGAGGCTCTCAGCGTACCCCTTGGTGGCTCTGAGGGTCTCAGCGTACCCCTTACTGGCTCTGAGTGTTGGAGTCTTCCTTTCTAGGTCACTCCCTGGAAGTCTGTTATTTGATTTAGCAGTTATGAGGCTTTTAAAAGCCACCTTGGTTCTTAGGAAGGCCATGCTAATTTGCTTTTCCACCAGAGGTGTATGAAATTGCCTGTTTCGCTATATCCTTATCCCATTAAACACTAATGATTAAAGACAATGAAATGGCTTTTTGGGCTTGGAAACATTAAAAGTCATGTTTGCTTATTGTAAATACTCAGCTAACACAGGGAGGTGAGATGCCAAAGAGGAGCAAGCATCCCCGCCACTCAATCATCTGGGCATCATTTCTTATTTTACGTATAACTTCAGAGACGTTTAGTAGAAGACGATAGGAGGAATTTCCTTTTTTGCCGTAGCAGCGTGTTGAGGGCATCTTTCTGTCAGCTGGTAGTGCAATGCATTATCTTGTTTAACCTCTGACTTCCTGTGGACTTCGAGGTCACTCCTAGTGCATAATTTAGGAGCCACACAGCAAGGCACACACATCTCTGCACACTAGGAAATTGTCAGATTTTGTTGGGCCCTGGTGTTAGGTGCTGTTGTTGCAAGTGACCAGCCTGTCTCCGAGGCTGGATCAGACTTCTCTGCCTGCCACCCCACATGTGGCCGTGTCACTTGCTCTGGCCAGTTCAGCAAGAAGCGACTTGTATAACTTTGGGGCAGAAGCTATACGGCCCAGTAGGTGATCTGCCACGCCCTCCCTTCCCTCGTCCGGGTCTCCTCCACCAGCCTGTGCCCTGGAAGGGAAGGCAACGGGAAATGAGCTGTGGCTGACCTGCAGTGACATATGCTATGAGCAAGCAGCAGACGTTTGTCATAGCCCTTGGGATTTGGGGTTTGCTCTTTACTGCTGCATAGCCAGGCTTATCCGGACCCACGTAGCGCTTTTGAACAAATTGCCCTCTGGGAGAGGGGGCTTGATTGCTGTCGTGACTCTCGTGGTAGGAACTCTGCCTTGGATCCATCTTCTGTCCTGTTGCCGGTGCTTCACCCTTGACCAGAACATTTTGAGGCAGGCTCCACCCAGTTCTATTGCCCTGTTCTGGAAAGATAAGGCTCTGTACCAGCATTACTTCCGCTTTAAGCCTGGCAATGTCATCCCTAGTTTCAAGCTTAGCCTCCTGCTGTCCTAAAATTAGCCATTCCAGTCTGGTCAGGAAGGCCCCCCGGGCAGTGCCCTGGACCCCAGGCTTGGCCCTGGCGCACTGTTCCGCCTCTCTTGCAGCCCCCTGTGGTCGATCCTGCTTGTTCTGGCTGGCTCCTCGCTGGCTCCTCGAGGGGTCCTCGTCGTGTCATTGCTCCAGTCTCGGCAGTGTGCCTCCCTGTGCCTCCCTGAGCGCGTCACACCTAGAGACCTCACGAGAATGACAGCACTTAGGCTCACCAGCAAGATGTCCCTCCACACCCTCGTAGCACTGGGCGTCCTGACTGCTTTTCATCTTTTTCTGTTTGAGGTCACCTGAATCTGTGCCTTTGCTTAGTGAGGATGAAACATGATTCATATAATTTGGTTTTTAGCATTTCATATATTTTTCTTTCTTTGAATTAGTTCTCCATAACCTGTGACAGCTCTTTGATGTGTCTGTCTTTTTGACGTCTAAGGTTTTTTTTGACATCAGTTAAAGTTGTTAACTCTGTTTTGTGCTTCAAATTCTTTTTTCATCTGGTCATTTTTTTTAAGCCTTGTTTGGGGTTTGTAGAATCTCTTGCATTTGTGCTTTGTACCTTTGTCGGTTTTGAATAATTATTGTCTTCTCAGCTATTATTTCACCATGCTCTCTTTTTCTCTCATCCTGTGACACATATTTTAGACTCCGTCCACCAGGTTCCATGTGTATCCCATGCATTTTCCCTATTTTTTTTAATCGTTCCTGTTTACTACTTTTCTTTTCAGTCTAATCTGCTGTTGCTTCTTAAATTCTTTTTAAAATTGTTTTTTAATTGATACATAAAAATTGTACGTATTAGTGGAGCACCATGTAATGCTTCCATACACGTATACATAGTGCAATGTTTAAGTTAGTTTGTACACATCTGTCCCAAATATATGTCCTTTCTTCTTTTTGTTTCCTGTCTTCTCCTTTTCTTCTCTTACTCCTACCCGCCTCTTCCTCCACTGGGAATTGAACTCAGAGGTGCTTTACCGTTGAGCTACAACACCAGCTCCACCTCCTCCTCATTTAAAAAAAAAAATTTTGAGACAGGGTCTTGCCGAGTTGCTGAGGCCAGCCTCAAACTTGGACTCCTCCTGCCTCAACCTCCCATGTAGTTGGGATTACAAGCATGTGCCACCGTGCCCAGCTCCCATCTCTTTATGATGAAAACTTATAGAATCCTTTCTTTATGAAGTACACACTATGTTATTTTATCTATAGTCACCCTACTGTACAACAGCACACCAAAACTTCTTGTTCCAATCAGCCTCTCCCTCTTCCCCACTCTCTAACTTTTAAATTCTTATTTTCTTTCCCTGTAGTGCTGCTGGTCAAACCCAAGGCCTCGAGCACACTAAGGAAGCAATCTACCTATTAATTCTACCCCCAGCCCGTAAATTCTGCGTTTGTTATTATATTATATATTTTACTTATAAATTTTTTATTCTTCTTTCCTCTGCTAATTTTTCTTTCCATTCTCTGCTAAAATCCTTCATTTGTCATTTAAAAAAAACATATAAAGTAGTTTTTTTATTTATTCATTTTTGTGGCACTGAAGTTTGAATCCAGGAGTGCTTTGCCACTGAGCTACATCCCTAGCCCTTTTATTGTATTTTGAAACAGGGTTTCACTAAGTTGCTCTGGGTGGCTTCGGTCTTGCAATCCTCCTGCCTCAGCCTCCCGAATCACTGGGATTATAGGCATGCACCACTACCCCTGGCTAAGCACTCATTAAAGGTGGAAAATTTCAGAGCACAGGCCTCCTTGGAGATGGTTTCTATCATCTCTTTTACTCTTGGTCCTGTCTTCTGATATGTCTGGTAAATCTTTTGGAGTGCTAGACATTGTGCACAAAAATTGCGCTCGGGATGGTGTTGTCTTCCTCCGGGGAGATTTTAATTTGCTTCGCACTGACAGAGCCAGGCTTGATGCCGGCTAGGCTGCCGTCTCTGTAAGGTCTCGCCTCTTTCGGGCATGCCTGACGTGGAGGAGGGCTTTCCTACGGAAACGTGGCATGCTTAGCAGGCTGCTGTCCTAGTCAGGCTGTGAGCTCCACTTGTGTCCCTGATCCTTCAGGCTGTCATTGGGGGACGCAGCAGGAAAGTGCCCAGGTCGGAAGTCCATCTCAGGGCTTGGACCTTCTTTCTGGGCAGGGGAGTCCTGGCGGTGTTGGGAATGTGGTACCTCTGAATGGCTTTTTTAAAAAACGTCATCGGGGTCATCGCTGCACCTCGGTGGCAGAGGGTCTGATGGACGCCGCGTCAGAGCGGAAAGTGAAAGTTTGTGGTTTATTTCCGCACTGTTTTGCTGAGAAGGTTGACATTTCTGTGTGGTCAGTTTTATCCGTCTTTATCGTTTTTGCCTTTGCTTTGTGCTGCCCACCGCTTTATTTTAAGCCAAGTTTATGGAAGTCGTCATCCACATTTTCTTGCAGCGTTTGTGTGGCCGTGTCTTTAACCATTCACTTTGGCATGAGAGACAGGGTGAAGATCCAGCCCTACTGTTGCCCATGCGGCCGGGCGTTTGCGCGGCACCGTTACTGAGTGATTGGTTTTCTGTGAAGATCTGTAGTGTGATTTCAGTAAGTAGCTGGTGTCACATTAATGGTCTCATTTACATGACTTCGCTTACTTCACAAATATTTCTTAGCTCTTAGCTATTCTTTAGGTTTTCTGTTCTTTACTCAAAAAAATGTATTGTTGGTGTTTTATATTAACATTTAATACATTTCTGTTGATAGTTAAATAAACTTGTATACATTATTAACTTTTTTTGGTATCAGTGATTGAACCCAGGGGTCCTTAACCACTGAACCACATCCCTCAACCCCCCCTTTTATTTCTATTTTTGAGATAGGGTCTCTCTAAGTTGCTTGGGGCCTTGCTTTAGCCAAGGCTGGCTTTGAAGATCCTCCTACTAAGCCTCCCAGGCTGCTGGGATTACAGGCATGCGCCTTTACACCTGGCACATCATTAATTTTTGATTATTGTTTTTTGACTGCCTTTTAGTTTTGCTTATGATTTTTTTCAGTATTAGGGATTGAACCAAGCACCTCATGTGTGCTAAGCAAGAGCTCTACCACTGAGGTACATCCCCAGCCTTTTTAATTTTTTTTAATTTTGAGTCAAGATCTGGCTAAATTGCCCAGGTGTCCTCAATCTTGGGATCCTCCTGTCTTAGCCTCCAGAATACCTGAGATTACAAGTATGCCCACCATGCCTGGCTTTGCTTATGATTTTTTTTTTTTTTGGTACCAGGGATTAAACCCAGGGGTACTTAATCATTCAGCCATGTCCCCAGTCCATTTTTTATTTTTGAGACAGGGTCTTGGAAGTATGCTCAGGGTTTCACTAAATTGCCAAGGCTGACTTTGAACTTGTGATCCTCCTGTGTCAGCCTCCAGAGCTGCTGGGATTACAGGTGTGTGCCGCCATGGCTGGCTTGCTTATGAGGTTGATGCTTTTATGTAGTTAAACGCATTTATGCATTTACTTGCTATTTCATTCATTGCTTTTATGGTTTTGAAACCCTTCCTTGTCTCATGATTAGTAATCTGTCTTAGGACGTGTGTACCTATGTATGATTACATTTATTTTGCCCTTCACTTTTTAATCCTTTTGTGTTGTGTTTTGATTCATGGTGTGTATGCACACTTGGATTTTCACTGGTCAGTAATGCACCTTTCCAGCAGCGTTGGCTAAATACTTGTCTGTTTTCCTGATTATTCCAATAGCACCTATCAGTCTTTAAAGGCAGGGTCTCACTGTGGACCATCTGCTCCGTTTTTTCCTGTTAAGTTTTGTTCTCAGTCTTTTTAGTATTGTGCTTTTTCTCTCTTCCTCATTTTTGTTAAGATGGTGCATGTGTGTAATCAAAAAGGGAATCTGCAGGTGGGCTCGTGGTGAAAGTGGCAGTTGCTCTGCCCTGACCTCGCGTCCACCTGCCTGCTGCTCAAGGCCATCGCTTGCAACCATGTCACTGGTGATCACCTCCCTGCTGAAAGGCAGCCTGTTCACAGTGACCTGTCTTAATTTGTCCACTGGGGGCAATACGAATGATTGCTGTGTCAGACAGAGCTTTTTGCTACCTATGTTTCCCCTGCTCCAATCAGACCCATCCACCGATAAGTTTTCCTGTGTATTTTTCTAGTTCCTTGTATGACACATTTTATGTCAACCCCAGTTCCTTTTCCATCAATTCTAGCCAGTATTTCTCGACTTCTCCTCTGTTAGGTCAGGACCTTTCTAACCTTTTCCTTTTCCCCTCCCCACATCTACCTCTGATGGTCTTCACTCGTTTTCCAGTGATGAGATTAACGATGTTTCCTTAACTCTGTAACTGTACATTTATTATCTCAATTTCATAACTTGATCCTACAAATGACAGCAAATGACAATGATATCGTTAGAACTCTCTCGTTGCTTGAGGAGTTAACTGGTGGTCTAGGACTGCCTTTCCTGAGCAAAACACATTTTAAATTACAATAGATACGTTTTCCTTAGTGTTTTTCCTTTTTGCTTGCTGGTTTTTGGTAAAACTGTAGCTGTTTATTCAATATGCTTCTTTAATGAAAAGCAAACAGAATTGGTCTTACTTTCGTCGCCCTGCTTTTGCGATTTGGATATGGCGTTGTCTTAACTTTGCTCAGGACACTCGTTCAGGTATTAGAAAATTTGCAGGTGGGTGTTTGGAACATTTGATCGAATGCCACGCTTCTGATTTTAGAACGATGGAGGGGCACGTGGAACTTCAAATAATAGAACTGAAGCCAGGCTGAATCAGAGGCAGCAGTGGCTTATGACAGCTGTCTGTCAGTGACACAGGCATAGTGAGTCCCATGATGCCACCTGCTTGTGAGGACATGATCCCGATGCGTGCACAGCTCTCTTGAAGTGGGAGCCAGGTCCTGCTCAGAGCTGTTTCAGAGGATGGCAAGCTCAGGCACTGGGGATCTCTTTGCTGGTTGCTCGAGGGTTTGTTTGTTCTGCATTTGCGTTTAGTCATTTGAAGGGACAGCATGCCTGTTGCTGGGCTTTGCTTGCAAATCTTTGTTCCATTCATTTCCCTAGCCAGCCTGATTTCCCCTGCAGTAAAAGTTGAGGTTACTGGTGGCTGAAGGAGCAGAAGCTAAGCAAATGGCTAGGTATTTTGAGTATTTGAGTGCAAGGCACGGTCAGATTTTATTTTTGCAAATGTAGGAAGCAATTACTTGCTCTCAAAACAGATGCCATTGCCTGGATGCCACCGAGGCCGGGAACAGAATTGGTCACTGAAAGAGCCTTTCCAAGCATGGTGCGAGGTAAATTCAGTTAATTCTGGAACTAACAAAGGGACGCCAGCTTTTCTACTAAAGACATCACAAAAATAGGTATCCACTACCATTTTGTCGTTTCATGAATAAAAAGGGAATTGGGCATCAAAAAGAGAGGCAGAGCAACCCCTGAGGGGAGGGGACAGTTCTGGAAGTGGAGCAGTGCAGCTCTATCAGAGCCACCTCTGCGTCCCTTTTGCGTTCTCTTTTGGACTTCATGGACATGGGACCCTGGATGGGGCTGTTGAAAGCTTGCTCCAGCCCTGCGGTGCCATAGTTGCCAGGACACTGTCCATGCCAACGGCTGTGCTGAGGTTTCCAGTCCCGGTCTGGAGCAGAGCATGGCCAGCCCTGTCCTCTGCTCCCAGCAGTGGTAGCTGAGGGCCAGCTCGATCCTGCGGACCAGTCCCAGCCACAAGAGCCTGGTTCCTGCATGGAGAACAGGTGTTTTTCACTTCTTCTCTGAGGATCCCACCTGTCTCTGGAGTAGGGGTCTCCAGCTTTAGCTGAGCACTGAGATCACCAGGGAACGGAAGCCACGCATGGCAAGAGGGAGACCTATAGTTCCTGGTCCTGCAAAGAGACCGCCTGCTCTGAGAGGGCAGGGGCCAGGGACTTCGGTGACTGCCTGCTCCGAGAGGGTAGGGGCCGGGGACTTCGGTGACCTCCTGCTCTGAGAGGGAAGGCACAGGAGCTCCAGTGAGCATCTCTTTGGAGGGATGTGGGCACAGCAGGGGGAAGTCACGAGGGCCATCCTGTGCCTGAGATGAGTCCCTGCAAGAACTAGAAGATCCCTGTGTCTTGGGAGGATGGTGATGGTCCAGACTAGAGCCTGGAAAAGCTGTGGCCAAGCTGTGACCAGCACTGAGGCGTGCAGCTGGCTCACCTTCCTCTGGTCCCTCCCTCATATCTGCCTGGCTCCCTGTGAGGACAGCTAGGATCTGCAGGTCATGGGGTCTGCAATGACATCCATGCTGGTGGCCCTCCTAGCACCCATCAGTCACCTGGGTGAGGAGGGTAGTCCAAGGTACCTGGCACCAAGGCCCAGATGAGGACATTTGGTGTCCTTCCGTTTCACTGTGTCCTTCACTCAGAGGGCCACCTTTCTGCTGCAGGCTCGTTCTGGTGTCACTGACCATCCCAAAGCCGCTCCTTCTTTGACTCTGGTTCCCTGAGAGTGCAAGATGCAGCCCCTTCCTGTCCCTCAGCCCAGCAGTGGACCTTCCCAGTGTGTGGCCACAGTCCCTGCAAGGTGCCTCAGCCCTAGAGTTGTGGGGCTTTTCCCAGCCTGGGACATCAGTGTTTAACAAACCCCTAGTGCATTGGCTGCGAATTGCGCGCATGCCCAGGCATATGGAGATGGGGCCACCCTGGAGAATCCCTGGGAGACAGGGGCTGCTCAGGCTGCAGAGGAGCATCTGAATGACAAGCCACTGGCCTTGATAGCATTTGGTTAGGTTTTAGGACCCTAACTTCCCTTGACTTGTAGCTCACCCCAGCCCCCGCTCCCCTGACCCAGCCTCCCATGCGCTGTCTAGTCTAGCTCAGCTCCCCCAATCCTGCGCCCCTCTGGACCCCTGGTTCCATCCCCTGCACCTTCCCCCAGGCACCTGACTCAACTCCCACCCTGCTTTCCGTCTTCCCAGTCCTCTGCTCAGATCGCCTGACCCTGGACCACGTTCCAGCTCTCTATCAGCTTCCTCCTAACCAAGGACGGCTCCTCTCCTCTGTGACAAGCCTGCTTTGTCCAGGGAGCTGGCTTCGGGCTGGCCCTGAACCCTCCTGTACTGCTGTCATCGAGTGTGCTGGGGTGAGCATGCGTGTTTCCAGTGAGCAAAGGGAGAGGGACCCCGTGGGGTCCCTAGTGAGGGTTCTCTCTTGCCTGACCAGGGGCAGTCATCCTCTTCTGTGTCCTAGGCTTGGTCTATTTACTGTCATTTCTTGTTTCCCAGTTGGGGAGGGGATGGCTAAAGACAGATCAGAGATGTCAGGGGCACATTTTTCCCTCGATCCTGTTCACCTCGGCTTCCTTTGTGTGGCTGTTCATCCCGTATGCTCTGAAGGCCTCTGGGAGCCACGGAGGGCTGGGGGGCTTGAAACCCAGGTCTCTAGAGGGGCTTTCTGCAAGGAACTCCTTCTCCCATCTTGCTGACAGTGCGTTGCCTGGATCCCAGAGCTGCCAGGCCTGGGTGGGCTTGGGCTTGCGGGTCCCATGGCAGAGGGTGCAGAGTAGGCAGGACCTGGTCATGGACAGGACTGGGAGGTGGCTGGCCGCAAGGTGCAGGTGGCACAGCTGGGGGTTTTCTTTGGTGATGCAGTGGGAAGAGCTGCAGGGGAGGTGGAGGGGTTGGGCTGGATGTTGCTCCTAGTGGCTGGGGACAGCGTGGCAATGGAGGTCCCCAGGTCAGAGGATGCTCTGGGCCTCCTGCTTGTATTTACATAGAGCTCCCTGAGCTTGGCATCCTGGCCGACAGGGAGGTGTCTGCCTGCGCTGGGCACTGGTGGGGCTGTGTGAAGTCTCCCCATCGTCACCAAGCACATCTGTGTGTTCCCTGTGGCTGCCACTGGAAACAGGTGCACGGTCTGTGGTGGGGAGAGCAGCAGGGGCGACCAGGCTGGGGAAGCCAGCTGGGCACACCAGCCTGGCCCAGGGCGCCTGGCTATGAGGAAGGGTCTCCAGTGTGGAAAGGACAGCGCGAGGCCAGGGTGACATCTGGGCCAGCATGCACCAGTGGTGGGACAATGGTGGGGAGAAGCCCCCAGTTCTTCCTACTGAGGGAGACAGGATTGTCAGGAAAGGCCATTTTTAAGCAGAGGGAAAGGTCAAACATGAATTCCCTGTCTTCTAAAGAGCATGCTATAGGAGTGTGGAGGAGGGCGGCATGGCCAGAGGCTGGTGGCCAGTGGGGCCCCAGGGCTGGCCGCCTGAGCAGGAGAGGAAAGGCCGGGGCAGAGCTGCTTGGAGAGGCAGGACCTTGTGCGGGATTGGCAGGGGTTAGTTAGGGCTCTGTAGTAAGTCTCGGAGGGCTGAGCCGTTAGAAATGTGTTCTCTCACGCTGCTCAAGGCTGGACACTGGAAATCCAGGTGACCGCCAGGCCATGCTCCTCCAAGCCTCCTACACGGGGTCCTTCCTGTCCCCTCCAGTTGCGGGCAGAGCCAGGAGATGGATCCTGGGTGTGTGGCAGGCCAGCTCCAGCGCTGCCCTCTTCCCACATGATCTTCTCTGTACCTGTGTCTCAAATCTCCAGGGTGACCTGCTCTTAAGACCCTTATGCATTACCTGCAAAGTCCCGAGGTGGGACAAGCCAGGGGTTTGGACCTGCAGTTCACTCTACTCTAGGAGCCAGTGGGTAAGTGGCACCGAGGTGATGGCTCAAATCCTCCCATGGGCAGAGCGTGCAGTGGGGGCCCCGTGCACCCCTTGCAGGACAAAGTCCATCTTCCGAGGCTCGGTCATTGCTTCTGGTGCCACTGACCTGGGCTCATCCCCATGCCCGGAGCCTGGACATTTTCCTCATCTTTTCTGGTCACTATCTTCGCCAGCTCTGGAAATCACCCGCTATTTGTCCCCTTAATGTAGGAGCAGGTCTGATGCTCTAAAACTGAAGAGGGAGGAGGTCACATACTCTTCTGGTGGGACCGGGCTTCGCTGAATGCTGACTCAGGACACAAGGGAACTGACTCATGCCCACTCAGAAAGGTTTGAACCGATCTTGCCTTGCCTGTGCCTGGTGGGGTGGGGTGGGGGGTCCATTGTTCTTGGCATAAGCAGAACAGATTGTTCCAGGCTAGAAAAAGTATCAACCAAAACAACAGATGATTTAATTGTATGCCAGCACCCTTGGAAATTCTTACCCTTGCTAATGTGAACTTCCAGTGCAAGTTGAACGTGTCGTGGATGTGTATGGGTTTGTTTGTTTGTGTCTTTTTTTTTTAAGAGAGAGGGACAGAGAGAGAGAGAATCAACTTTATTTAGTTTTTCATGTGGCTTTTGTTGCTCCGAGACTTTGTTGTGTACGTGGTGTTGGGGTTCGAACTCACGTACTTGCCCATGCCGGGCAAGCGCTGTAACCGCTGAGCCACCTCTGCGGCCCTGTGTATGGGGTTTTTAAAAGCTGGTTTTGAATTTCTGGACCTTGGTTTACCCCGAGTGCTGGGTTTTCTCTCTGTTTCTGTTCTCCAAGGCCAAGTTAGAAGCCGGTGCCCCTACTTTCTCCACGCCCCCATCAGGCCCTGATGCCCATCTTTGGTCACTTCTGAGCTTGCCTGTCTCTGCACCAATGTGCCATCTTATGCAGGTGACTCCTACAGGCCTTCTGGTTGGTCTCCCAGCGCTGGCAGTGCCTCGTCACTTTTAAGCCATGTTTGGTGTTCCTACCGCTTTAACGAGGTGTGAATTACACACGGTAGAGTGTGCACACTCTAAGTGACCACTGCTGATTTTCAACAAATACAGCCCTGGTTGCTTAGCAATAGGAGCGTATTTTGAGAAACGTGTTGTTAGGTGATATTGTTGTGGGGACGTCACACGGTGTGATTATGTCAGCCCAGGTACCATTAGTCAATCACTGGATGGCCTCTTGGTACAATCAAGAGACTCTTTGCCCTCTGTGGTGGCCCACACCTGTAATCCCAGCTACTGGGGAGGCTGAGGTAGGAGGCTCAATAGTTTGAGGCCAGCCTTGGCAACTTAGCCAGCTTTTATCTCAAAATAAAATAAAAAGGGCCAGGGATACAGCTCAGTGGTAGAGAGCTTGCTCTGGGTTCAAGCCTCAGTTATTGGGGCGGGGGGGAAGAAAAGGAAAACAAAGAACTGGAGATGTGAGACCGAGGCCAGTGGACCGTGGCATTCTGTAGCTTAGTGAGCTTTTTTGTAAGTAGAAGGAGTACACTCTGAAATAATGATAGAAGCCTTGGTGTTGTGCATAGTAAACACAGAACCCTGCAGCGTGGTTATTGATCATTATCCAATATTACGTGCTGTGCGTGCTACGCTTACGACTGCCTGTGCAGTAAGTTCGTTCACATCAACGTCACCGTGTCCCTGAAGTCACGATGGCGGGGAGATCTCTGGGTGAGAGGAGATTTTCAGCTGCATGCAGTTTTTTCCTTTGGTGGTGCTGAGAATTGAACCCAGGTCCTTGAACATGCTAGACAAGTGCTCTACCATGAACCGTGTCCCCGGCCCTCACCATTTAGTTTTGAGACAGTTGTCCAGGCTGACCCGGCACCTGAGATCCTCCTGCCTCAGCCTCCCGTTGATGCATTGGAATCTTGTGGGTCCACCACTGGACCTGGAGTCTGTCACTGGCTGAAATGCCATTAGGAGGCACATTGCTTTGTATGTGACTGTGAGATCATCCTCCACCCTAAAAGGCAGGGTGTGACTGTCATCATGTAAATTTGCTCCTGCTTCTTTCCAGTTATCTCTGCCCACTGGAGGCAGCAGCCATTCTCTCTTCACGGAGATCAGTGTAGCTGGGCTGACAATTCAGAGGAATCTCACAGCGTGGGCTCTGGTGCCTG
>PVKS010016621.1:0-43601 GCA_004027875.1 Aplodontia rufa
ATAGTGACACAGCAATATCTATGTTCATAGCAGCTCAATTTACTATTGCTAGGCTATGGAAACAACCCTGATGTCCCTCACTGGAAGAATGGATCCAAAAACTGTGGTACATTTATACCATAGAATATTACACAGCAATTAGAAACAATGATATTGCAGCCTTTGAAGGTAAATGGATGGCTATGGAAGAAATTATGCTAAATGAAATCAGCATAACCCAGAGAACCAAGGGTCGAATGTCTTCACTCATCTTTGGAGGCTGGAGCTAGACCCTGGCCATTCAGAAAGGAGATCTATTATCATGTTTTAAAGCTGGGTAAGGTGTAATGTTATACAACCTAAGGCATTCGTAGAGATGTATTGGGAAGGCGGGAGAGGGATAAGGTTGGGTAACAGGGGAGGCTCTTGGGGGTAAATCTAATTTTCAGAATTTATATATATATATTATATTATTTCATTAGAAGCTTGTTTGTTCAACAAATAAATTTCTGAGTAAAATAAACAAAATTATTCTAATGGATCCAAAAAAAAGAAAGAAAGAAGCAATTGATTGTATGCCTGAGAGCAGATCAGTGGTTCCTAAGGGAGTTGCACCTGTGTACTTCATAGAAATGCAGATTCTAGGGGCTGGAGCAGTGCTTCTGCCGTTACTGTGCTTGCCTGGCATGTTCGAGTGCAGGAGTTCAAATCCCAGCACCACGTACACAACCAAGTGTCCGAGGAATGAAGGTTACTTGAAAAACTAAATAAAAATTGCTTCTCTCTCTTTCTCTCTCTCTCTCTCTCACTGGCCCCTCTTTCTTTAAAAAAAAAAGAAAAAGAAATGCAGATTCTAGTTCTTACTCCAACTCACGATATCAGAGCTCTGTAGTCAGGGTTTACTATTTGTTTTCTTTCTTTTTTCTTTTTTTAAATGTATTTATTTTTTAGTGCCAGGGATTGAACTCAAGCCCTCATGCGTGTTAAGCACAGGCTGTGCATGCTGAACCACTGAGCTGTAGCCCTAAAATTTGGCCCCCTAAAATTTGGTAGCCACTAGGCAAGAGAAAGGTCCCAAATGGAGGACTTTTCTTCTTTATTCACTTTAAGTTTAGGTCTTGGTCTCTGATCAGAAAGGTGAAACCAGGCAGTTCTTGCCTTCCTAGATCTCTGCTTCCAGAGATTCCTGGAGAAATTGAGTTTCCTTATTTCCTGGCTCAGACAGTAGGGAGAGGAATGAATTCGAAGAGCAAAATAGGGAAGCTATCAACTGAGCTTGCTGGGCCTGCAGCTGCCCAGCCCTCCTTCAGGTCTTGGTAGCTGGCCAGCAGCCTCTCCTGCTCCTTTGCCTGTCCTGACAAGGTCAAAGTACCCTTTACGTATGTCATGTGCAAAATATTTCCAAGGAAAGAGTTTTGCCTCCAGCTGTGAAATTAATTAGTGACCTTAAATCCCTGAAGAGTGTCTACCAGCAGCTGGAGTTGCTATTTTAAAAGTGGAAGAGAGAGGGGAGGGGGAATTATTATGTATTATGTACAGGAAAAAGAAGTTTTAAAACATATTTTTTTCCCTCCAAGTTGGGGAAAGCAGCACCCACAAGGGAAGACATATGCAAGGAAGTATGATTTAATTTTACTTCCTGCATTAGAATTTTTTTGTTTGGGTAGCCTGAACTTTTGTTCATTGGAACAAAGTTTCTTCTGAAATTAGTTTCATGAAATTGAGCTTTTAGGCAGGTAAGAAACTATGGAGTTGGAAGATGGAATCAGACTCTGTAGCCTCTGGGGAAGGTGTGCTCTTTGCTGACTGGCCTGCATGTAAGAACACTCTACGAAACAGCAAATGGAGATCAAACACTGCCTTATAGAAAGGACATGATGGATTCTAGAGGCTATGCAAGTCTAGGTTTTTCCCCTTCCACATTCACTCTCTCCTTAAGGATGAGTTTTTTGTTTGTTTGTTTGTTTGTTTGTTTTTTAAAGAGAGAAGGACAGTGAGAGAGAGACAGAGAGAATCAAATTTTATTGAGTTTTTCACATGGCTTTCATTGCTCTGACACTTAGTTGTGTATGTGGGTTGCTGGGATTTGAACCCATGTACCCGCACATGACAGGCAAGCACTGTAACCGCCAACCCACTGCTCCAGCCCCCAAGGATGAGTTTTAAAGGCCCAGTTAAAACCTACCAATCATTCATTGCCCAAGGCTTGGCTCAATCAGTTCATGCAGTCAAAACTTCATCAGGCAATTATTCAGCCCCTCTTCTGCTGTAGACAATGTGCTAAACACTGGGGATATAAAAGCAAAAAGACAGTGTACAGGCAACAGACAAATGGGATAGATGAAGATTTTGATAAGTAGGAGTGAAAAAATGTGATCCCTTTCCTTCTCATCCTAAGGATCACGGTCAATACTCCCATGGCAAAAGACAGGTTAACAGGGGCTGGAGAGGGGATTCAGTGGTAGAGCACTTGCCTGGCATGCACAAGGACCTAGGATCCATCCCCAGCACCACATATACAATTAAAAGTGGAGGAAAAAACAAAAACCAGATGAAAAAATAAAATTAACTCTCTCTCTCTTAAAATAATAAAATAAATAAAAAGATAGGTTAACAAGAAGCATAACAAATAGATTTAATCAAGTTTTATGTGATATAAGAGGCTTCAAAAATGAAGACCCAAAGACCCAGGGAAAATTGTCCATGTTTTATGCTTAGATTAGATGAAGAATAGACAGCTGTGTAGAACTATAATTTGACAAAAGGGTCTGAGCTAATGGTATTAGACTGAGCAAGGACTGTCTGTTCGGATTCTTCTTGGTCTTTCTGTGTAGCATTCCTTCCTCCTACTATGGGACAAAACTCTTTGAGTATGAGGGTCTTCAGAGGAGAAGGGTGAAGCAAAAGGGGAGAAAGTGAAGCTTTTAGGTTTTATGGCATGCTTTGGAGGAGAGAGAGACTCTAGTTTCTATGGCCCCCTTGGGGAGGAAGAATTCTTATTTCTATGACTAGCTTCAGGGAAGACAGAGGTACAGGAGACTGGAAAACAGGACAAGGTTCGAAAGACCTTGCTTCTAAGGCACTTCCAATCTCCTCCAGTTCAAAGCACTCACCATACCAAAGCACCCAACTTAGGGTATCACGCTCTAAGCCCCAACAACTGCCATCATGAATATAGTTTAACCAGGGCACCGAGGAGTGGGCCAGGGAAGAAAGTTCCTCTGGATGGGATGAGAAGAAGGGAACAGGCAGGAGAAGAGAATTCTACAAAGAGGAAGCAGCGTGACTACACAGAGACAAAGAGATTCTGCTGTCTGAAAGGCAGTGTTTGGAGAGGTGCTGGAGAGTGGACACGGAGGGGGAAGTCCTGCCGTTCTGTGAAGTCCTAGGGGCAAGGAACCTGGGGCAGACCCTGCAGGCAGGGAGGCAGGCAAATGGGGTACTCAGCTCTCTATATAGTACAGCTTGCCAAGGTTATATGTCATAGTTGAAATATAACTGCATTGGGAGTCTAGGCAGGGAAGCCCAGCAGAGAAGACAAGAGAAGCAAGAAGAAATAATGTTTTAAATTTATGTATGTGTGGTCAAAAATTGTTGAATGGCACTGATTCTAAAGCATCTTTTGAACATGTCCTAATTTCTGAATTTTTTTTTTTAAGAGAGGGACAGTGAGAGAATCAATTTTATTTAGTTCTTCATGTGACTTTCGTTGTTCCAACACTTCACTGTGTATGTGGTGCTGGGGTTCAAATCCTTGTCCTTGTGCATGCCAGGCAAGTGCTGTACCCTCTGAGTCCCACTCCAGCCCTGAAGTATGCTTCTTGACATGAGGGAATGCTGCCCAGTACTCAGCCACTGCACTGAGAACAAATACACTCCTGGGCCCAGGAGAACAAAAATACTATTCTACTGGCCCAGATGCTTTATTTTCAGTCATGAAGAGCCAAATAGATGGTTGCACAGAGCAGAGGTAATCAAGATTTACAATAGAAAAATATATACAGAATGAAAAAATAAAATGTCATAGTGGAGAAGCTTCCAGCAGAGGGGAGTCTCTTGTGCCCCCTGGTGTCCACTGGCATGACTTGCAGTGTGGCAAAGGTTTTTGAACCATTCAGAAATCAAGATATCTACAGACTTATGCTTAACCTAGAACAATTGCTATCAGAGTGAATGAATTATAACTTCCCATCCTTATTTGTGACTTTTATTAGTTGTTATCAAAGTATGGAAGACAAGGAGTCCTGGGTTTGCTGCGGGCTACATCACTGAGAGCAACTGGGAAATGGGGCTAATTAAGGATGCTAAGAGGAGCTTGATGACCTATGATCAGTGAGTAAAAATGCACGGAACTCTTCTGAAATAATTAATGAGAGAGACACGTACAAGAACTCAGAAGAGATTGAGAAACGGAAGACAAGTACTGAGCAAAGAGACCACAGCCAAGGAGAAAAACCCTGAGAACAGAAGAAGAACTAGAGGTGGGAACATTGTGGAAAGCCCAAATACAGATCAGACCACGGCAGGAAGAAAAGCCTGAACGAATGGGTAATTTGAGCATTGCCCCGCCCTAGTTCAGATCTAAGACACACAATAGAACACACAAGTCTGAGAACATTCAGGAAAGAAGATTTTATTTCAGAGAAGCAATCAAACAATGTGATCAAGCAAGCAAAGAAAATGGTTTGTATATATTTGCAATTACCAGTAGTATTAGAAGCTTCTAAAATTTGATTTTTTTTAATCTAAAAGAGCATGAATGAAATTAAAAATTGGACAATACACTTTTGGAAAATATGCTTCATTCTTGAGTTTTTTGATGGGAAGAGGAAATAGAACACATAGCTCAATGAATCTATTTAGTCACCTGCTGCTTTTGAAGCTAAACCTCTATCTCCTTAGGTACTGAGACCAAAATTGCTACACTGGGACCTGGGGTGCAGAAAATGTTGGCTTTTGCACAATTTGATCTGACCAAGGCAAAATGACACAGGAGCCAAACAGGTCATTGATACAAATAGGTGTCATAGATACAAAATAATGATTGCTCAATTATATCACTAAATATCCAACAACCCATTTACATCATGTTAGCTCTTTCTGAGAAGCTGACAACTTCTCATGGGCCGCCATAGTTTTTGCTGATATTTAGCCATCCTTCTGTGATATTTCTGCAAGACTAATTTATTGACAGTCTTCACCTACTCCCTTCTCCGCAATAAAAGGGATTTCCATGTTTTTCCGTACTTTTTTGAACTGAATTATTATTGAAGCTTCAAAGGCACTGCTTGTCAGAGAACAACTTCTGTGGCTGTTCAAGAACTTTGCAATGCTTAATAGCTAACAAAGCTTACCAATAAATCCATAATAAGACAATTCAATCACAATCAAGGGAAGAAGGCAATATCTCTGTATTTACAATGCCTCTGGTTTGCCTGAAGTGCATGCAAAGATTGGGAGAAATGGAAACAGTTTTTAGCCCACACTGCCTGCTTGATATTTTCTGGGTACAAGAGAATCAATTCCTTTCTTTCCTTTTCCTTTCCCTATCTCACACTTTTCCTTCCCTCCTTCCTCCCTTTCTTTCCTACTGGTGCTGGGGATACCCTCAGGCGTGCTAGGCAAGTGCTCGACCACTGAGCTATATCCCCAGCACCGAAAATATCATATTTTCAAACCACAAGTGCCTCTGCCCTTTTGATATGCAGCAGGTGAAAAGAATAGCCATGCCTTACCTTTCCCAAGAATTAAAAGAATGTGAACCAGTACAAGCATCTTCTGCTAGACACAGTAAATGAGCCAAGGAATATACTTTTGTGAAGCTGAGACAATGTATGGTATTTATATCGTCAGTGGAGGGCGGTCCTATGCATTCCAGACAATTCCTAACTTCGTTCCCAAGTGAGTTACCTGAAAGGAGTTCCAGATGCCTTACTCCGACCTAAAAAGTCCAGGGGTACAAGTGTTAGTGTGCAACCATGTGACTTCCTTAAACCAAGGGCTGACTCCTCAAATAAACTTCAGGACCACTTTGGATAGTGAAATAATTCCAAACATATAAATAATTCTCTCTGGGGAGTTTTCATTAGCCAAGTTTTCGGGAAACTGGTTCCTGGTCAGAGCTATCTACGTATTCAGCAGAGCAAGATCTGGACCTCTAAAGAGCTGGGAAACTCTAACAACGAAACAAGGAGATGTGACCAGTTGGTGGCTCTGTGTTGGAATTTCCTGCACGTGAACTCTGCTTTAAGAAAACCAAAAGATAGTCTGCGCAGTTTACGCTAGCGGAGCTCTTCCCCTTGCGCACCCGGCACGCGTCAGAATCACCTGGAGAACTTGTTAATGAACACTTAGGAGGCGGGGTTACAGCAGTTTCTGTTTCTGTAGATTTGGAATAGTGCAGATGGGTCCGGGCCACACTGAGAACCGCTACTACGGAGCATTAAGCTTTTGAGGGACTGGCTTGGTTAAGAAGGGAGATGCTGAATATGTCAATAACATACTCCATGGTTCTTAAGCTCCCTCTCAATTACGCAGCAAACCCTTGAACAAAGTCAGGTGGCAAGGGACGAAGGGTGCCCAAGTTGGGTCCCCGGGCACTTTCTGCCTTATACACCTCCAAGGGCCAAATAAAGTCCAGGTGCAGGTGTGATTCACACATCTGCATTCACCCAGGGGCCCATTGCCTGGTCTGCTCACTTTTCGACTTCCGACGCTTACTGTGGATCTGCTCAACCAGGGGCAAAGTGAAGCGCACTCTCCAGTCCCTCCGCCCGGGTCCCTCCCCGTTCTTCCCCAGCTGGCTACCTGCTGCTCGTCGCTCCTCCCCTAGCCCCTCGGGGCCCTGCTCCTCTCCAGGTCCTGCCCAGCCGCGTCTCACTCCGGGCGCTACTCCCTAGAGCTTGCAAGGCGGAGCTGGAAGAGTGGACCCAGATAATAATGAGGGGTGTGGATCGTGAACTTGGATGGTGTGGAGGAGTTGGAGCGGGGAATGGTGTGAGAGAGGGCTCACCCTGGCCTGGGTTTGGGGGCACTTCGAGATGCTTGCTCAGTGTCCGGCAGCTCTGGCCATTGGATATTTTTCCTAAGGGGAGGATTCCGGGAAGCACGTGGGAAGCGTCAGCGGGGACGAAATGGCCCCGACTCAGTACTACTGAGGACCGCGTCCTCCTTGCGCCAGCTTCTTTTCCCCCGGCCCAGCTCTCTAGGGCCTCACCCCCCGATGGGAGCGCGCGTGTTCTTGGGAAAAGGGCAGAACTGTGATTGGAAAGATAGAAAAGGCCAGATTATCAAGGGCTTTAAAAAGGATTTTGTATTTAATCCTAAATGCAGTTATAAGTCATTGCGATTTTTAAGCAGAATAGGGTTAATTTATGTTGAATAAAAATTTAATCTTTTGGAAATCACATGGCTTATCTCAAAATTTCCCTAACAATGATTCTAGTACCCACTAAACCAAATTATTTCCTTAGGATAAACTCCTGGAAGTGGAGTTGATGGAGCAAATGTTATATCCATCCTTAAGACAAAATGTATGTGTGTTGAAATATTTTAACAAATTTAAATTATTTAATTCTTTATAAAATTACTGGCTAGGAACAGGGGTTGTACTTTGCTATAGTATGTCGGTGGCCTCTAAGAGACTTCCCTGCTCCACTATATCTTCCAAAACCATAATTTGGTTGATTGTTTTTTTTTTATTGGTTCTGTGGTTGGCTCACCCAGGACCTCAGGCATGCGAGGTAAGCACTCTACCACTGAGGTACACAGGGGTCCCAATCGTGATGATTTTATTCTTTTAAATAAGAATTTGTGAAAACTGGAAAATATTTTCTCTCAGACCCTAATATGTAAGACAAATTTATCTTTCATAAGGGAATACAAAATATCATGAATATTAGATGTGGATATGATTTCATTCCGTATGAGCACAGGGAGCCCTTTTTAAAATTTATTAATTGGTGTATTATACACAATAGTGGGATTTGCTGTTATATGTTTGTACATGAACACAATACAATACAATTTGGTCGGTTTTGTCCCCCACTACCTCCCCTTTCAATGAAACCTTATAAATGGTGAGCATAGATTGTACTACTTTACCTCTGCATGCAGCCATGCCAAGATAGGGGTTAAGACTTTTAAGTTGGCTGCCAATAACTCAAATCTGAGAAACAGTGGCTTAACCAAATTACTAGCTTTATGATAATCAGACCAGGACTGATATATATCCAGAAGGCCACCCAGGATTGGATTCTTTTTACTTATTCTTGTATAGTATATATTTGTTGCTTCATAGAATATAGATTGCTTCCCCTCCAGTATGCAGGAAAGAAGAGGGCTGGGAATGTGATTCAGTGAGAGAGCAGTTGCCTGGTATGCACAAAACAAGACCCTTGTCAGTCCCCAGCACTGCAAACAAATGCAAAAATCGTTTAGTAACAAAACAAAACAAAATAAGGTTAAAATGCCTGCCATGTAGTGACTAAGTGTAGTGCTGTGTTTTTAAGGGTCCTTCCTGGAGGGCCCAGTGGAATCTCCTAGTTATGTCATTAAGGATCAAGTGTGACCTATGGCGTCTTGTCTGCAAAGGAATCTGGGAAACTTTAATAAATATAACATTGTCTGCATTAAAGACTGCGTTAAAGGGAAGACAAGGAGAATGGATGTTGGGTAGACAACTGAGTTTTCAAAACCCTAGAAATGAAGAAGATCATGTAAAGATGTTGTTGGTCAGAAGTTTGGAAGAGAAAAGCAAATCAAAATTTAGGTCTATAAACGATATTTTTATTAGTGATCTATTACTATATAACAGTTTATTCTAAGTATTAGAGACTTAAAAGCAGCAAACATTTATTATGTCACAGATTCTCTGGGGCAGGAATCCAGGAGTGCGCTAGCTGTGTCCTCTGAGTTAAGATGGGAAGTGGCCAGGTCGAAGTCCCCTCTGAAGGCTCCGGTGGAGAGATGGGCTCCCCACTCACTCATGTGGGTGTCCTTAGATATAATTCCTCACAAGCCAAAGGGTAAAGGGCCTTAGTTCCTTCCTGGGAGTTGGCTAGAGTATTCCCTTAGTTTCTTGCCGGGTGATCTTACTCATGTGGCTTTAATCAGAGTGAAAAGTGAGAAAGCCAGAGAGATCACAAAATAGAATACTGAATATTTTTCACAGCTTAATTTTGAGGATGACATCACATCCCTTTGACCATATCATTAGAGACAAGTTGCTAAATGCAGCCAACACTTTGTGATAGAGAATAGACAAGGGGATGGGCATGAATATCTGAATGGAGGGGGGACTGATTACCATTTTAGAAGCTGCCCACCACAATGTCTGTCAAAAATCTGCCCTTTGCTAGGATGCCTGGGCTCCAACCTAATGCAAAGATCACAGGCAGTTGCTCAAGGCTAAGGCCAGTTTGGGCTCATCTTGCAGAATGTCTGCTTGACTTAAGCACTTCTTTTGAATACACACACTTGTGCTCACACATACACACACACACATACCACCCCCGCTTATCTCTATTTTCATAATTGTATTATTATTAATATTCTCTGTTTCTATCATCATTATTTTAGACCTTAATTTTTGTTTATTTATTTACTTATTTGTTGTGCTGGGGATCAATCCCAGGGCCCAGAACATTCTTGGCCAGCACTGTGTCACTGAGCTATATCCCCGTTCCCTGTCACAACTTCAATTATATTTTAAACTTTTTCTGTTTCAACTTTAGACTCTGGACTCTTACTATATATATGAATTCTTATCTGTTTTCCTCCTTCCAATCTGTTCTGTATTTATTTGCGGTAATGGGGATCGAACCCAGGGACACCCTACTATTGAGCTATCCGGCCCCATTCCTTTTTATGCTATTTTGGGACAGGGTCTCTCTAGGTTGCCCAGGCTGCGTTGGGATTTGTGATTCTCCTCCCTCAGCCTCCTGAGCAGCTGGGATGACAGGCGCACACCACCACACCTGACTCTATCTGTTCTGTTGACTCTGTTTTTGTTTTTTCATTTCAAGGCTGTTAAAATTTTTATTCTGGATCTTTTGTTTTGTTACAAGTCTCAACATTGAAAACTCATGAATGATATTTACATAATTTTTATTGTATTCTTTTCCTGCTTGGTCAAGTAGTACCCTAAAACTAAATTTTCTCTACAGTCTTCTGTATTCAAGTTTATTGATTTGTGTCTTCCTTAGTCAAACTATGATAAGCTTTGAGGACAAATGTGTTCTCTTTGTCTCCTTCTGTACCATGAATATTATACATTTTATTTCCTTCTTATTCAGATTATAATTTTCTTGTGTAGTTTTTTTTTGGGGGGGGGTCCTGTGATTTCTAATTGCCTTTTCCCCACATTGTTAATAAATATATCCTTTCCCTATCTTTATTGTATTTCCACTTCTCAGTCATGTTAGCTGTTATATGAAATCTTCTGAATTCTGTAAGAGATTATTTTCCAGATGTTGACACCTTCTACTCCAATCAGAATTTTCTGTGGCAAAAAAAAAAAAAAAAAAAACCAAGCTGGTGTACTTGCCAAACTGTTTTTCTTTGGCACTCACAACATCTTTGTGAGTATCTTCAGGGCTGGAGCAGTGACTTGGTGGTTACAGTGCTTGCCTGGCATGCGCAAGTACAGGGGTTCAAATCCCAGCACCCACGTATACAACTAAGTGTCGGAGCAATGAAAGCCATGTGAAAAACTCAATAAAAACTGATTTTCTCTCTCTCTCACTCTCTCTTTAAAAAAAAAAAGATGGTATCTCCTAGCCTTTTTTTTTTTAAGAGAGAAGGACAGTGAGAGAGAATCAATTTTTATTGAGTTTTTCACATGGCTTTCATTGTTCTGATGCTTAGTTTTGTACGGGGGGTGCTGGGGTTTGAACCCATGTACTTGCGCATGCCGGGCAAGCGCCATAACCACCAAGCCAAGCCACGGCTCCAGCCCCTCTCCTAGCCTTCTTACATCTAGTTGATATCATGTGATTAATTTTAGTCAGTGGAATATTAGACAAAAGTGATGGCTATCAATTCTACCTCTAAACTGAGAAGTCCCACATATGACCTCTAGTATTATTTCCTTCTCTATTACCTCTGGAAGCTCTTTGTTAAAGATGGTGGCACTAGAATATGTAATATATATCTTTGAGAAGCAACTTGCTAAAAGCCTTCTTAGGATCATGTATCTGAACTCTTTGGAGTAATGAATGTTTTGGTTTTAGGAAGTTTTTGCATAGAACAGTTAGCTAATTCTATTTAGTTGCAAAATTAATACAGCAAATCATACTGCAAATGAACACATGGAGCATTGTTGCAGTGGTCAAGAGGTGGGCAGCAAGAAAACTGATATGGAACCTTGGAGAGATGAAGGTCCACGTCATGCATCTCTGACAGAGTGACATCTGCAGTAATCTGCAGGCATTACATGCTCTGTGACCAGGCAGCTTTAAGAGGAATGGATAGAAAGAAAGCCATTGTTAGTGGCCGCATCTGGCAAGAAAGAGAAGAGCCCAGAGAGAAATGACTGATTTGTAAAGCATAAATGGAAGAGAAGAGAGAATCCAAGGATCCAGGGTCTTCATGGACTGGAAATGCTAACCTCAGAGTGGTGAGAGATGGAATTTGAAAGGCTTTGATTGATGGCGTGTGGTGAGATTTTTCAGTTGTATGTAAAGGGTGAACCTTGTGGCCAAGATCAGATTAACAGTGTGGTTTTCCCACTTACGCAGATAACTTGAGGTTAGCTGCTCTTAAGAGAGGTGTGGGGCTGGAGCGGTGGCTCAGCGGTTATGGCGCTCTGCCTTGCATGCGCAAGTACGTGAGTTCAAACCCCAGCACCACGTACACAGCGAAATCTCAGAGCAGCAAAGGCCACGTGAAAAACTAAATAAAGTTGTTTCTCATTTTCTCTCACTGTCCCTCTCCCTTTAAAAAAAAAAATAAAGAGAGAAGTGTGCGGAAGCTAAAATTAAAAAATAAAAAACAGGTTTGAGAACTGTGTCTAGGAAAGAATTTGGAGAATCAACTTGTTTTAGAAAGTAAAATATGAAGAATTTTAAATTTATTCTGAGAAGCAGAGAAAAACGGCCCAGGAAAATAGTAAAGTTGAGTTGGAGACAAGGAATGGGGAGAGACAATTAGTTGAACTTTCTATTAGGAAGCTTAGCACTCAAGAAGGGGACTAAATAGAACATTCTGTTAACAGAAAAAGCCAAAGGATTTCCTAATAATAAATTCACATAGCATTTTAAATTTCTTGTTTTGCCGGATATAATATGAACTATGAGGTTGACTTCAACTGACCTAAAATTATCTCAACTGCCTTACTAAAGTGTCTGGTCAAAGCATGAATTGTACTCATTAATGGTGTTTCTTTGTAGCCATGGATAGTACAAGTTTGTGCTAGCTGGCCAGCCATACTTATTGCCAACAGTAAGAGTGGTGATTTATACCTTGCTCAGTGAGACATCCCCAGACCCCTGGCACACTCTGCCGTTGGGATCGTGTATGTACTAGAATGAGTCAACATGACCAGCAGGGTTTAAGAAACAGTGGAGACTGCATTTTGGACTCGCTGGTTCTGAGGTGTTCCATGTCCAAGTCAGAGGCTCCTTACAAATAGAGTCTCCTGGAGCTCACACTTGGCCTCTGTGGACCTGCAGATGTGAGGCAGCCTTTGAAAGTGAAAATGAGGCATACCCTTACTTTAATGCAGTTATTGTCGTAACTGTAACTTCGTAAGCATTGCCTTTTTGAGTTTTGTGTCTCTTCAGCACTCTTTTTTTTTTAAGATGGTGGGGGGAGAGCCAACTCTATCTAGTTTTGCATGTGGCCTTCTTTGCCGCGACACTTCGTTGTGCAGGTAGTGTTGGGGTACGAACGTGGGTTCTGGCACACGCAAGGCAAGCATGCAACTGCTAAGCCACTGCTCACTGGAGTGAGCAGCAATTGAACTTTTAAGTGCAGTCTTTATTTAAGATGGTCAACTCATTCCAGGAAAAACTTCCGTTCTAGGCAAAGGAGGACAGCTGGACTTCTTACCATTTGTGCAAATATAATTTCCCTTGTTACTCTCCCATTGCTCCCAAATATTAAGTAAAAGTTGACTGCTATAATTGTTTTGTGTTAGTGGGATCTAAGAAGAAAATGTGTGTTCCAAGCTCATGTTAAGGGACCATGAAGAAAAGGAAATAGCTGTAAGAGACAAGATGAAAAAAGAATCAAGGATTTAGGTCAGGTAGGAAACTGGAGCCGGGATGAATATGAAGAATAGCAGAATACTTGGAAAAGGAGGGTGGTTTTCCCATAGGATTTTGACTGTGGATTCTGACAATTTTTAGGTGAATATTAGAAAATGAGATGATGAGCAGCTGGAGGAGCAGGAACATCCAGGATTGTAGCTGGGGAGCGGTGAAATGGTAGAACCCTTTCATGGCATTCTTCACTCCAATGAGCAGAAAGGATCCATAACACAGGTGGTTCTCTCTTGGGAGGCACAGATGCCTGCAAGTCCCATTGCTGGTGCTCAGGATGGGTTTAGAGGAACAGGAGCAGAAGAACCAGAATCTGGGGTTTCTTCCCTATTTGGCTTGGTGGGGGATTGTGTTCCACTGTTTGCCCTTAACTAGGGAGATTACAACTTTCTAAATATAAATGACGCTAGAGAAGAGAGACTCGTTTTTTTCTCTGAGGTTTATTTACTGTTTTCCCTAAAGGCAAATAAACAAAAATAATGATTGAGCTGACTTTTTGAAGTCCTTTCTGGGTCTGTTTATTATTCTATTTCAGAGACATGAACTCGTAGGGTTTTCATTCTTACTCGTCAATTTGGAAATCCAATATACTGAGCTGTCCATAAAGGGAAAGTTAAATGAAAGTCATTGGGGAATGGGGGACTCCTTAATCCTGGTCCTCTTTCATATATTTTTGACTAAAATGATCTATTTTCCAAGTTGCAAGAATATAACAGGGACTGGCAATTAAAGCAGCTATTCATATAAAACTAACTCCAATCAAGATGATTAACAAGCACTTCGAAGAATGATCAGTGGTTAAAATACTATGTGCCTTATGATCAGTGGGGAGTAAATACCCTATTCCCCCAAACAGTTTTTCAATGAAAAACAACCCATCTGGGCACATTATACTTTCTTGGTAATTCTTTAGATAAGTTTGTGACAACTGACGCTGAAGTTCAGGTGCTATTGCCCCCATGGTATGACATTCCCCTCTCCCCTCCCAGGGAGGGGAAGAAGAGGCTAGGCCAGAACACTGCTCCAGGAATACTAGTAGTCAAATTGGTAGGAAAAAGATTCAAAGCCAGATTTGAAGGAAGATGGAAGGTGCAATGTTTCAAAAGCTCCCTTTCCAAAATCCCTGAAAATTAAGCAGAATTTTTAAAGAGAGGAGGCAGGGGAGAAGAGGCAGTCACGTGTTACTGAGATAAAAGGTGGGACGTGTACCAATGCGCCCTGTTCCACTGGCCCTGGACAGGGCAAGGGTGCATTAGGACAAAAGCCAGGATAAAAGGGGTTTCACAGATTTTGCCTCCTCCAAGTACCTAGAGCCTCCTGATCCTGTAAAAAGGAGCTGGGACTTACTGGGACCAGCATTTGTGTCTTCCTAATTTGCTGGGGAGAGGGTGTGGAGGTAAGGGTAAAAATTCAGCCTGTTTTCAGTGCTAGAAAACAGTGCCTCTCAAAATAAATTTCAATAGCGTAAACTATCGGTCCTGTGATTTATTTATTTTTTGTGTTTTAACTTTTTTTGGTAGTGGTTGGCAAAAGGTTCAACTTGAACTTATAAAGAGATTTGAGGAACAGAGTGCTTGCACATGTGAGGTCCTGGATTCAATCCCCAGCACAGGAGGGAGGGAAGGAGGAAACAAAGAGAGGAAGATGGAGAAAAAGAAAGAGGGGAAAGTGGAAGGCAAAAAGAGAAAGGAAGGAGAAAGAGGGGGGAAGGCATGCAGATCGGGAACACCTGCTATTGAAATACCCATGAAGTACCTTACCAACGCTGTGAATCTTATTTAACCTGTAGGAAATTCAGAAAGTACAAAAAAATTGCTTACATTTTCAGCACCCCAAGATGATCATTGTTAACATCTTAGGGTATATTATTCCAGTCTTATCTGATGTCCCTATGTGTGTATAGGTACACATACACAAAAACAGAATCATACTACACATAATATTCTGAAGCCTATTCTACTCTATAAAATATCAATGTTTTCTCACGTTGGTAAATATCCTTTTATGATATGATATGATTTTATTTGTGGAACTAGGGATCAAACACAGGGCCTTCCACATGCCAGGCACTGAGCTCCATCTCCAGTTCCCTACAGCATGATTTTATGTGGTTTCTGGGTATTTAATAAGGTATATAACCACGTATTTAGCCAGGGACCTATTGCAGGACATTTAGATCTTTTTCCGATATTTTCAATTGAACATCCATATCCTTGTATTACAATTTGGATTAGATACTTAAAGTCAGTTTCTAAAGTGAAGGTAAAGAAAAAGAAGGGTAAATTTTTTAAACTTTTGACTGGCTGTGACATTTTGCTCTTTCTGAATGTTTCATGGTAGTAAGTGAGAGAGTTTGGTTCCCACACTCTCGCTAGTGTGGCAGCCTCTCTACTACTGCTGAGCCTGTCCCGTGAGATTTCCGCTTCCTGTATTGTGTGTTTCCATTTCAGGAGTTTAATTTGATTCTTTTATTATGGCTTCCATTTCTTTCTTTATTATGTTGTCTGTAAATGCTTAGACATAATTATAATAGCTGTTTTAAAGTTCTTACATGTTAATTCCATCTCTATCTCTTCTGGGTCTATTCCCATTGATTTACCTTTATTCTGGTTATGGATCCGATTTTTCTGCTTTGAATGTCTAGTAGTTTTGACTGGATATTGGGTATTGGGACTATTTACATTGTTAAGTGTCTGGAGTTCTTTTTAAGTTTCTTCTTTTGATTTTGCAGGCAGTTAAATTAGTCATGGATTCCTTTAATGTTTGGGAGGCTTGTTTTTAAGATTTGTTAAGATTTAAATGAGCAGGAAAAACATTAAGCTTTAATATAAGATTTAAACTCTAGACTAGTTCTTGCTATATTGCCAGTTTAGATTTTTCAAAGTGTGACTTTTTGGGGGAAGGGAGGTCCCCGTTTCATATTCACCTATGCACATAGTCTGAAGGTAGTTTTATACATTTTTAGTGAATCTGCACTTTTTTTTATTTGTTTGACATAGTCTTATATATTGGAGGAATCATTGTTACATATTCATGCATACATGGATGCTGACAAAATAAATTAAGAATGATCCTAGTCCAGGATCTCCCCACTTTGTCCAGTCCCCACTCCCATGTCTCCTCTGCAATATCCCCATGTTATAGACAGAAATAAGCAAATACATGTATATTGATTTTTGAAATTTCTGAGTTTCTCTGTCTGCCTGTCTATAGTTGAACTTCTCATAGGAGTCAAGAGTTCCCAGCTGCATTGATAACCCCCTTATCCCTCCCTCCCTCCCTTGCCTCCCTCCCTTCTCCTCAATCCTTCAGTTTATGTGAAATTTCAAATATGTTGAATTTATTACTTAAACTTAGCTCACTTCATCCTGTCTTAGCTTTTACTCTAGCTTTCACATATGAGAGAAAACATTTGGCCCTTAAATCTCTGAGTTTGGGATATTTCATTCAGCATAATTTTTTTCATCTCCATCCATTTGGCTGAAAGTGCCATGATATCATTCTAATAGCAGAGTAGAATTCCATTGTATATGTATATCACAGTTTTTGAATCCATTTAACCAGCGAGGGTCATCAGGATAGGTTCCATAGTTTAGCTATTGTAAATTGAGCTGCTATAAACATTGATGTAGCTGTGTCTCTATGGTATGCTGACTCTCGCTATTTTGGAAAAATACCCAGGAGTGGGATAAATGGGTCGTAGGGTGGTTTCAACCCTAGTCTTTTGAGGCATCTCCATACTGCTTTCCAGAGTGGCTGTACAAGCTTATAGTCCCACCAACAGTGTGATAGTGTTCCTTTCTGCCCACAACCCCTCCAGCATCCGTCACTGTTCATATTCATTTTTGCCACTTCAATAGGAGTGAGGTGGAATCTCAGTGAATTTTTGATTTGCATTTATCTGATTGCTAGGGATGTAGAACATTTTCTCATATATTTATGGGCTTTTTGGACTTCCTCTATTGAGAAGTTTCTATTTAGCTCCCTAGCCCATTTATTTATTGGATTACTTGTGTTTTTGGTATTCAGTTTGTTGAGTTCTTTGTATATTCTGGATATTAGTCCCCTGTCAAGAGACATAGGAGGCAAAGATTTTCTCCCATTCTGTAGGTTCTCTTTTGACACTCTTAACTAATTCTTTAGCTGTGCAGAAGCTTTTCAGTTTAATGATATCCCATTCATTTATTCTTGGCTTTAATTATTGTGCTATGGGAGTCTTGTTGAGGAAGGAGGTGCCTACACTGATGTGGTGGAGTGTTGATCCTATTTTTTCTTCTAGAAATTATACAGTTGCTGGTTTAATCTCTGATCCTTTGATCCATTTCAATTTGGTTTTTATGCAGGGTGAGAGCTAAGAATCTAATTTCAGTTGTCTGCATATGGCTATCCAGTTTGCCCATGACCATTTATTGAAAACGCTATTTTTCTTCCACACTATATTTTTGGCCCCTTTGTCAAATATCAGATAATTAAAGATTTATGGGTTTGTCTCAATATCTTCTAGTCTGTTCCATTGGTTGTCTTGTCTGTTTTGATACCAATAGCATGCTGTTTTTGTTGCTATAGCCCTATAGTATAATTTTAGGTTAGGTATTGTGACACCTCCAGTTTCCTCTTTCTTGCTTAGCAATGTTTTGGCTATTCTGAGTTTCCTGTTATTCCAAATGAATTTGGGAATTGCTATCTCTATATCCATGAAGAATGTCATCAGTATCTTCATGGGGTTTGCATTGAATCTTTACAGGGCTTTTGGCAGAATGACCGTTTCAATTATATTGATTCTCCCTAACCAAGAACATGGACTGTTTTTCCATCTACTCAGGTCTTCTTCAATTTCTTTTTTAAATGTTCAATAGTTTTCATTGTAGAGATACTTTATATCCTTTTTTAGATTAATGCCCAAGTATTTTATTCTTTTTGAGGTTATTGTGAATGGGATGGACTTCCTGATTTCTTCTTCAGCAGAATTGCTGCTGTAGTATATTAAAGCTATTGATTTATGAGTGTTATCTTGTAACCAGCTACTTCGCTAAATTCATTTATAAGCTGTAGAAGTCTTTTGATTGAGCTTTTCGGGTCTGCTAGGTATAGGATCATGTCATCGGCAAATGGAGACATCTTGACTTCCTCTTTTCCTATTTGAATTCCTTTGATTTCCTTCTCTGATAACTCTGGCTAGGGTATCAAGGACTATATTGAATATGAGTAGCAAGAGTGGACAGCCTTTTCTTGTTCCTGAATTTAGTGGGAATGCTTTCAGTCTTTCTCAATTAAGTATAACGTTGGCTATGGGTTTGTCATAGATGGCTCTTACAAAATTAAAGTATCTTCCTTTGATCCCTATTTTCTCCAGAGTTTTGAGCATAAATGGGTGTTGAATTTCTGCATCAATTGAGATAGATGATCATATGACTTTTATCTTTAATTCTGTTTAATTGATGAATTACATTTTTTGATATGTGTATGTTGAACCAGCCTTGCATTTGTGGAATGAAGCCCACTTGATCGTGACATATTATCTTTTTGATGTGTTTTTGGATGCAGTTTGCTAGGATTTTATTAAGGATTTTTGAGTCTATGAGTGAACCTGCATTTTGACCATGACCTGTTACATAAGGTCAGGTGTGAACTTTTCCACTCGTGGCATTGTGTCAACACTTAGAAATTGTCAGAGCATTTCAGATTTTCAAGGGTGATCAATCTGTATTTTTTCAATTTGCAAATAATTTTAAGGAAGGCAAGGGCAGTACTATTTATTGCCTTGTGACTGGATGATTTTTTTAGAAAGCTTGTTGAGATTTAGATCACAATTCATCCACTTAAAGTGTATAATTCAGTGTTTTTCCGTATATTTGCAAACATGTGCAACCATCACCACAGTTTTAGAATATTTTCATCATCTCAAACCTATACTCTAAATAGTCACTCTTTACCAAGTCATCTAGCATCTTACCACCTGATGATTTGCTTATTTTGACCATTTCATATGAAGAAAATCATATTATTTTTGTTTTTTTATGTCTGGCCTTTTTCACTAAGAATAATGTTTTCAATGTTAATCCATGTTGGAGCGTGCATGAGTACTTCATTCCTTTTATGGTTGAATAATATTCCATTATATGATATATCACCTTTTATTTATCCATTCGTGATAACTTTTAAATTTATTTTTTATTTATTGTCATGTTGGGATCAAACCTAAGACCTCACATATACTCTACCATATATACACTAAGCCACACCACAACCCTTTTCTGAAATATTGATTTTGTTTTTTTTTTCTGCCGGTGTTTTCCTTGTTACCTTATTTTCCTTCAAACTGGTGTCAGGCTTTTTGATTCATTTCCTCAGGGATATCATTTTGGCAGCACAGAAGCTTCTGGTGTTTGCTTTAAAGCCTCACTAAATAGAACAGCATCTTGTAGAGGGGCTGTACCTGGAGCAGAAGAGGGGTTTGAGAGACATCTCTTCATTGCCTGGAGATGCTGTGGGAAAATAGCGGGTTCCAGGTTCAGAATGGCTTTCCTGCGTATGTGGAACCATAGGCATGCAGATTTCCAGTCTGCCCAAACATTCCAGTTCCTCATGCCTTCCACAGAAGCTTCACAGAACTTGCAGGCCCACAGGGACCATGTGTCCTTGTGGTAACCTGTGTGAGCTAATGACAGAAGGCAGAGGGTGTACCAAACCATTGTACCATGTGAGCCCTGAACCCTGACAGAAGGCAGAGGGTGTACCAAACCATTGTACCATGTGAGCCCTGAACCCTGGGTACAGTCACAGGCAGAGCTCCAGGAATGGTTGAGGTTGAATTTCCTACTAGTGCCATCGGATCAGAATGGGGATTATGTCCAAATCTGTTGATTTATAGAAAATAATGAAATGTGTAGTAGATTTTCACATCCTTGAGTGTGAAGCCTGCGACTATACTCCTTTTGTGAGTTCATTGAAAGAAAAAATAATGTGCAAAGTTCATACTAATAAAATGCAATGTAATTCTAGGTGCAGCTTCATATCTTCCATGTGTGAGTTTTCAAAATGTGAACTTTCTGTGTGACCCCTTTCTTATTAGGCACAATAGCTCTGCTAGGCAACATGACATCTTTTACTCTCCCCATCCCCAGCTTTTACCAAAGTTTAAATTTTGTTGAAACATAATATGTTTATTTTTATACTTCGGACTGAACTGATAAATTATCTCATAGCCACAGGGGAAAAAAATAAATGTGTTGGGTAAAACATTGAAGAGAAAAGAAGGAAAAGCAAGTGGGGACCCCCATTTCTTATTCCCATGAATCAGTCAAAATATGTAACAAATAAAAACTCCAGTTTGGAGCGGGAGTGCCGATTAGCTATCAGCCTCAGGGAAGGATATGAGCACACCATGTTCTCGGTCTTACTCTTGAAAAATACTAGAAACATCAGAGCTCTTCTGCTTTTCAACCATTTTAGTGTCATACGCACGGACCAGTTCTTCCTGAGTGACCACAGCTTGTTCTGTTTGAGAAAATGCGTACCCATCTGGAAGGCAAAGACAGGAGAACCCTTTAGGAGCAGTAATGGCCAGGGAACATTCTGGTGACAGAAATAGAGATTTCAACTGGACTAGGGAGACTCTCTATGTTGGTCAAATGAGGTGACACATACGATGAGGGCCTGATGAGGGACCAGCTTCCAAACCTGACTTATTAGAATGACTTAGGAAGCCCTTGAAGGCAGCCATTTTTGGCTCCACGGTTGATCTAGAATGTGGGTGGGGGCTGGATATCACTGTGTGTGTGTTTTGGTTCGTTTGTTTTTGTGTTTTTAGTACTAGGGATGGACCCAGGGCCTCAAACATGCTAGGGCAAGAGCTGAGCCAGGGAGCTGACCCCCACCCCCAGCGTGGCTTTGGAAATTTCTAAGATTTCTAATGTGTATGACATCCTACATGGAAACTGCCGTGCTGCAGAATATGGCTGGACCAAGGCTATGTCACTCTGACTATTTTAGCCACCTACAGCACTTGCTGAGGCTGTGTGTGCACAACTACTCCTGTTTATCTGGCTGAGCCCAGAGTGAGCATCCAACAGTGGCCTCCTGGGTCCCTGACCTCCTTTCTTCATCACCATTCAAGAGGACAGGCTCTACAAATTCTGATTCTGACACATGCAACTGAAACCTAGAAAAGTAATTTATGATGTTGGAAGACCATGTATGATTTTAACATTAAATGTGGTAAAGAATCCATCATGCTGGACACATCTCTGTCTTAAAATTTGGCTGATTTACATAGGGTTTCAAAGTGGTTCACTTAAGTTTAAATAAGTAACGTCACTAGTAGAAATTCCCAGAAGAATTCATTCATTGAGCAGCACTATGTCCCTGGGAGGACCAGTCTAATAATCATTTCTGAAAGTTGAATGGTCACTCAATGCAGAGCGCTAGCAAGTATCTCCATCCTTCTCTAATTCTTGACCTCAATAGGTTAGACAGTACAGCAGACACACACCTGAATTCAGACTAAAAGACACAGGGCCTGGAAATCACTCTTTCCATCCACATATATCTAATATTTATCATGATATTAATCAATGACAATGGATCTACTAGTGAAAAGCCACGCTGTTTGAAGGGAAAATAAACTGTAAATGGAACTTGTATCTATGCATTATCTACTAATCAGTAGGAATTAAATGAAGTGTTTCTGTGTATAAGGAAGGGCAAATGACCCACAACCTGGTTTGTACATTAGAATCACCTGGGGAGCCAAGAAAACTGCAAGTGTTCTTGTTCTGCCTCAGTGGTGGACCGGTGATTCTCCAGTCCAATGGACCCAGATGGCTGGGTCCATCTCTAGAGGTCTGATTAAGTGAGTGTGTGTGGGGCCTAGGAACTGGCATTTCTAACAACTTGTCAGGTCACACTTCTGCTGTTTTCAGTCCTGTTACTGTTGACTCCTTACTTAGGAAACTTCTACCAAATTTGATGTGTGTAGACTATAACCTACTCTTTATCAAGTGCCAATCACAAACAGCCAACTATTCAAACAAGTTCAAATAAGATAGAGTTGTACGCAATCGGGGAGCCCTACTTCACTTTGATTTTCTCTTTGGCGCTTCCTTGTCTTTGGCTATAAATATAACCTGCCCAAGTGGTGTAACAGGCATTCTGAAACATTTTGGGATCTGATTGATATATTATTCTGCAATCTCAAACAAAGCCAATTAAGATCTACAAAGATTTAAGATTTGTTGCAATTTTGTCTTTTAACAGAGCCATGCATGGAGAACCATTGCTCTAGGTCAGTATAATCATCATCTCTGGATGAATGTTGGTATTGATACTTCCAAACCCTGAGGATTCCCTCCCTTCTCCCTTCCTTTCTTCTTCCCTTCCCATTTTGGGCAAATTCAATTAGAAATTTCAGGTGGAACTTCAGAGCTTTAACACACACACACACACACACACACACACACACACACACGCACACCAGGGCTTCCTATGTATTGCCATAGATGGTATGAATGGTTCTGAGGAAATATCAGTGGGTGTCTAGCAGTCTAGCAAAGCAGTATCTGAATGTGTATCTGAATGTGGCAGGAAAAACTTGAGAAAAGTTACCCAAGCTTTCAGCAGTCTCCCCTTGGGAGAAAAGACATATCCTGTCAGGCCTGTAAATGACCAGAGGTGGGAAAACACCATCCCTTCATCTTATTTTTAAATGTGTTCTGATCATAAATGCATGGAGGTCTATAAAAATGGACAGATAAAAAATGTCTCTATGCCTTCTTAATGGAAGAGGTATTAGCATTTCAAATGGTCTCCCCACTCAAAATGGAGAAACCAAACCTCTCTTTTTGCAAGGCCCATTTTCCTGTCTTATTTATTGACCTAAGATCTTCAGGGAGTTGGAGGACTCTTGACAGACTTGGCCTAGAGGGACGGTTTCACCCTGGTCCCCATCAAAATTGCATGCAAACACTGCTGATGAAGTTGCAGCTGCATAGGCCCAGCTCAGGCTCTGGAGGTTTGGGGGAATTTGTCACATTTTACTCTAGTGGGTAAATTGTGTTTTCCTTCTTATTCTAAATAAATACTTTTGGAACTGATTTTACATTTTTAGTTTTGCATTTTTTTTCCCGACGAGGGCCCCCAAACTATATAAAGTTCTGGTCTTACAAAACCTAGATCTGGCTGGGCACAGTAGTACATGCCTATAATCCTAGTGACTGAGAAGGATGAGGCAGGCTCAACGTCAGACCTGGCAATATAGTGAGATATTGTCTCAAAATAAAAAAGTAAAATAAAATGGCCTGAGGACATAGTTCAGAGAGAGAACGCCCCTGGATTTAATCCTTAGTACCGAAAAAATCAAAAGCAAAATCTGGATCTGCCATTATCCAGAGGCAACGTGTATCATTTAGAAACCTGGGCTGGGTTTCCATTTCACAACTCTCCCTGGGAAGAGGAGCAGCTGAAGTGGGAGAACAGAAACTTGGGCAACTTATCTCCACCTGCCCAGCCTGACAAAGAGGAATGATCTGCTCTCCAGGTCCTGCCTGATGAACATTTAACTACCATTTGCATCCAGATGGGGATCTCTGGGGAAGCCTCCAGCTCTTTGCATTTCTTACTTTCATTGATTTTATGGGAAGGCCTGACTGTCAGAAAGTCATGAAGGAGACCTAGAGGAAGTACTTCAAGGCCCAATTCCCGAACTTTCCCTGGCTGGCTTCCTAAGAGCCTCTGAAAGAATCCCAGGAAGGAATGAAAAAGGAGGGAGGGCCGAAGACAAGGACTTGAGAATTTTCAAATGATTTCATTCTTTAACCTGGTAAAACATCTAACACATTTCATTATTAGCCATGCCATTTTTGAATTATTTTTGTATAATTATCTCACTAATTCACTTTATTATATATTTGGGAGTCTGATAAAATCTTTTTTAAAAAGGTCAGAATTTTCTGTCTTGAAAAAGAGCTGATATATTGCAATGAACGGAAAGTTTCCCCTTCTGTTTTTTGTTTGAATTGCCAAAAGTACTCTACCATTGCAAGTTATTATTATGGTGTATAGCGGAAAAATGTACAAGACCTAAAAAGCCACAAATTGGCCGAAGGGCTTCACCTTGATCAGTAAGTGACAATGTGAGTGGAGAAAACATCTTAGACTCTCATACAGACTTAAAAAAAAGTCTAACCATCCAATAGTGTTTTCTATTTTAATATTTAAAAACCAGTCATAAAATAATTTATTTTAATGGATACTTTTTAAAAAGGAACTGAAATATATTTTTTCTGTTTTTCACATACATTCAATGATTTTATTTGAGGTCATTCATACACTTGACATCATGAAAAGTCTTGTAGCTGTTTTAGGACTGTGTGATTCCTGCATAAACCATTTATTTGTCTATTTGAATCCAGGTACATGTGGCCTCTTTCACTCTACATGCCTCTGCTGATCCCAATAGCATGGCATTTTGAAAGGACAGAGACAGGGGAGTCCAGAGATAATAATTAACTTGCCAAGCATCCCATGGCTGGTTGCCTGGCAGATCTGGGGCGCAGTTTCCCATCTATCTGATTCCCGTTACTCTGCTCTAGAATTACACAGTGTGGCATTTTAAGTGGGGTCGACTGGAATTCCAATCTGAATTCTACCAGTTGCTAGTTATGGAATCTAGAGCCAATGACTTAACCTTGCTTAGCATCACCATATCCTCCTCTGTAAACACAGATTCAGTCAGTTATTTTGTCGTTCAACAACAATCTGACACCCATCTTCACGTGGTGGTGCCACAGATAGAGTGCAAAAAAGATGGTCGAGTGTTCAACAGAAGACCAGCTCCCAGCATGTGCTTAATGAGCATTCATTCCACTGAACTCACATTTACATTGGAGAGATAGAAGGAGCAGGTGTGTCCCTTAATTAGTATGTGTAATTAAGTTTGAACTATTAATTAATAAATTAGCTCATTCTACAAAACTTTTGTTAAGCATCTACTGCATACTAGGTACTCCTCTATTTGCTTGAAGTAAATCAGTGAAGGAAACAAAGACCCTTGCCTCATGATCCTTACATTTTGGCAACACGGACAGATAATAAGTAAGGATCACTTGTTACCCAAGAGGGGAATAAAGAACTATGAACTGAAGAAAAGGTAAACTGGAGACTGGGTGGGGTTTGGGTGGTGATAGAGTGGTCAGGGTAGAGCGCGTTTAGAAGATGGTATTTAGGCAAAGCCTTGAAGAAAGCAGGAGCAAATTGGCAGTGGAGGCACAGGGCACAGCCAGTGCAAAGGCTCTAGGCAGGAGTATTCTGGTATGTCACAAGAAAAGTACAGAGGCTGGTGCGAAATGAGGGAGGACAAAGAAGTGGAGAGAATAACACCAGGAAGTTAATGGGGTCCAAGTCAAGCACATCTTCATTGGCCATTGTAAGGACTTGGGCTTTGTTATGATTTAGATGTATGGTGTTCCCCAAAAGCACCTGCGTTAATGCAGAATGTCTAGAGGTGAAATGACAGGATTTTGAGAGCTGTAACCTTCGAAGTCTACCCTAGTTTGAATGGGCTGGTTAACTCTATGCAGGTGGGGCATGGCTGGAGGAGGTGGGTCCCTGCGGGTGTACTCTGGAAGGGTGCATCTTCCCTATGGCCCATTTCCCTCTCACTCTTTGCTTCTTGACCCCACCCTGAGCTGAGCAGCTTTCCTGCACTGGGTCCTTCTGCCATGATGTGCTTGCTGGTAGATGCTCAACAAAAGTTTTGTTGAATGAACTAATTTATTAATTAATAGTTCAAACTTAATTACACACACTAATTAAGGAACATACCTACTCCTTCTTCTATCTCTCCAATGTAAATATGAGTTCAGTGGAATGAATGCTCATTAAGCACATGCTGGGAGCCTGGCCTTCTGTTGAACACTCGACCATTTCTTTTGCACTCTATCTGTGGCACCACCATGTAAAGATGGGTGTCAGATTGTTGTTGAATGACAAAATAACTGACTGAATCTGCGTTTACAGAGGAGGATATGGTGGTGCTAAGCAAGGTCTCCCTTTGGGACCAGAGTAGTGGAATCAGCCATCTATGGACTGAGGTCTTTAAAACGTTGAACCTCAAATAAACTTTGCTCCTGTGTAGTTGTAAATTGATCACTTTGGCTGTGGTAGGAGGGGTGAGGGTAGAAGTAGGAACACTTGTAAGAAGGCTACTTCAGTTGTGCAGACAGAGATGACAGTACTTGAGACCAGGGTAGTGACAATGGAGGGAGTGAGAAGTGGTTAGCCTTAGACTATAATGTAGCAACAGAGCCAATGCAATAGCCCCATGTCAGAGCAAAGGAGAAATTAAGAATGACATCAAGGGTTTGGGCCTAAATTGTCAAATCTTAGATAGAACAATCTTGGTAAGAAAGGAAATCAGGAGTTCAGTTTAGACATGAGGAGTTTAAAATATCTACTAGATAACCAAATGGGGATGATACATGGACAGTTGGAAATTTGAATTTGGGATTTTTGTGAGAGATGTCTTCTGCACATATCAATTTGGGGGTTATTAATACATTTAAATTCTGAGATGACATGAGATCATCAGTGGAGTGAGTACAGACAGAGAAGAGGAAGAGAGAACTTAAGAATTGAACCTTGTGGGGCTGGAGCGGTGGCTCAGCGGTTATGGCGCTTGCCCAGCATTCGCGAGTGCATGGGTTCAAACCCCAGCACCACGTACACAACAAAGTGTCTGAGGAATGAAAGTCACATGAAAAACTAAATAAAAATTGCTTCTCTCTCTCTCTTTCTCTCTCTCTCTCTCAATGTCCCTCTCTCTTTGAAAAAAAAAAAGAATTGAACCTTGGGACATCCAAATATTAAGAGACTGGTGTGAAAAGGTACAATGTGAATCTGTCAGAGAATCTTGAAAACATTAGGATTTGTATTTAAGGATTTTATGATTTGAGAACAAGAGACTTGGAATTACTTCTTTCAACCTGCACATGCCAAACACACTAATTTCTGGAATTTAACTGAGCTCTCTTTCCCTATAACAGTTTACCATCCTAACCATTTTTAAGTGAACAGTTCTGTGGCATCAAGTGCATTCACAATGCTGCATAACCATCATCTATATCTGTCCCCAGAACTATTTTCATTTTGCAAAGCTGAAACTCTGTGCCCATTAAACAGCAGCTCTGCATTCCCTGCTTCCCAATCCCTGAAAACCACTATTCTCCTTTCTGCCTCTATGAATCTGAGAACTCTATGTGCCTCATACGAGTGGAATCTCACAGCACTTTTCTTTTTGTGTGTGCTTGTAGCACAATATCCTCAAGTAGAACGACCTGACTTTTAATTCCTCACCCCTCTTGTGGGCAGATGGAACTTCAGCACCATCACCCACCTTGCAATGTGTTACTTACGTGGGGCACCTACAGCAACGGAGTAATCCCGGAAGAAAATCTCACAGGGCTGGGTAGCTAAGGACACCTGGAGACTCTGTACCGTCAACCTGGAAGTGAATCAAACACAGCTTGGCATTAGTTCACTAGAACAGAACTCAAAGGAATTTACTAGAAATGTCAAGTTATAAGTGAAAGTAAGAAACAGTCCTCACATTTTGGAGAATGATCATGCATTTAAAATAAAATGGTATTATCTAGACACCCTCAGCAAGGTTCCATTTCTAAAATAGTGTTCTGATGTGAACGTTTCTTAGATAAAATTCTTTTTCCAAATAGTCAAACTGGACTCTTTCTGTGTCCTTCTGATTTCCCAGAGTGCCTTAGAGATGTATGGTGTATATCTTAAAAACTTTTGTCCCAACTCCCTTTCTTCATGGCAAAGTGTGATGAACTAGTTTGGTTCAAGACTCTAGGCAAGGAATGGCTGGTGTAAACATGAGGGGGACATCCTTGGGCAGCCCCCAAAGCTTGTTGTGGGACTACGGTGGAAGTCCAAGTGCAAGACTTTCGAAGTTCCAAACAGTGGGATCATTTTATGAACTTGCCCCTTCCAAAGAGCATAATTTAAGTAGTTCATAGTTTTATCTGTTTGTTTGCTTATTTTAATTTTTTCTTATAAGTTGAAAGATGGGGTTTAAAAAATACCCATAGGGGTCAAGCCTGCATTGCTTTCTCAAGTACTAGCTATCACCAGACTACAGGAGCTTTCTGATGTGTGGGATTTGCCCTGTGCTATTTCCAGGGATTTGAGGGGCTTAAAGATTGTGTAAACAAGTTACAGCTGCTTTCAGCAAACATAGAGCACCTTTACACGTGAGGGGGTTCTGCCCTAGGGCCAACTTCCCCACGTGACTCTGGTCCTGTTCCTGAGGCTGGCCACTGAGAATCAGGAACTCCTGGCTCCTGCCAAGATGAGAATCTGCCCTTCCAGCTCAGAGGAAGGTTTCTAGGGACTGTCTAAAGAGAGAGAGTGGTTGAAATGTTCCAAACTAGTTGAAAGAATCAGGTAAGGATTCTAATTTTGCTCCTATATCCAGGAGCTGAAATGCATTTGTTTCTGGGCCTTCCAGAATCCATTTGTTACAGCCTCAGGCCAGAGACCCAACCCTGGGGTACCAACAAATCCCTTCGGGCCACTCGCTCCATCCACCCCACCCCCAGCCCAAAATGGAAATAATAAAGGTGGAGTTCAAGTGAGAGCAAGTGTCTTGGCTCTGTCTCCAGGGTACAGACATGAGCCTCAGTTTCAGTAGAGAAAGAGTGGAGCAGCCTTGTTCAAAGTGTGGTCTGGTTGATCATGTCTCAGTTCTGCTTCTGTGAGGTAGCTCTGCAGAAGTCCTTATGATCACTTGAAAGAACAATCTCCACTTGCTTTTCAGGGTATTTACCTATCAGACCTGTGATCCTAGAAGTGGGTAATTCCGTTACCCTGAGATGATTGCTCCTGCTGAGGAAGCATCTTATTCTAGAGCCATCTGCCTGCAAGTTTCGGCTGTTCCCAGAAGGTGTAGGGCAATGACTAGAGACTTCTAGGTGCTGCTTCGGGGGTTGTAAAAGCTGGCAGCTGAATGTCCCTGTCAGGACTTGTGTGTCTGTGGATGTGTGCCATGGAACAAACCCAGGGACACTTAACCACTGAGTCACAACCCCAGTCGTTTGTTTTTTTTTTTTGTTTTGAGACAGGGTCTCACTAAGTTCCTTAGGGTCTTGCTAAATCGCTGAGGCTGGCTTTGAACTTGTGATCCTCCCACTTCAGGCTTCCAAACGGTGGGAATTACAGGCATGCACCACCATGCCTGGTCCTGTCAGGATTTTTTTTAACAAAGGTAACATCTCTAAGTCTCTTGTAGATATTTATCAATTTATATTATCTCTTTTTCCCTTTCTTAAGTTTTTAATAAAATAGGTATGTCGTTATAAAATCTAAAAAGAAAGGTAGAATGATAACATTTGATCCCCTCCAAACCCAGCCACCCTCACTTCATTCCTTCCTGGTGAATTCCTAGTATTAGTTTCTTGGGTAATTTTGCAGAGGTGCTTAATCAGAGAAAGTGATCATGCATGTTGATTATCTGCCTTTTACATAGAATTTGCATGCTGTATGTAATGTTCTGCGCTCATTATGTCAAGGACATTCCCATCACAGTGTGTGGACCTATCTGTAGGTGATATTATCCCTAAGTATTTGCCATTCCAGATATTGCTGCAGTATGTAAGATAGTTGCAGATATTTCTTGAGCAAAAAGGAGGGGTCAATTACTAGAAATGGAATTGCTGAGTCATAGGGTATATGCATTTTCATTTCTAATAAATATTGCCAAATTAAGTATTCGAAATCTTTCTTTTCCCATGTCATCACCAACCAAATGTAGGCAATTCTGATAGATTAAAAATATTCTTCCCAACTACTTATCAGTTTTAACTTCTCATGTTGTTGAAAACATGTCCGTATATTTAAGGGCCATCTGTATTTCCTTCTCTATGAGCTGTTTATTGTTTATACTTTGCTTCCTTTTCTGTTGCTTGGTGGGCTTTTTGGGGTTTTGCTTTTTCTGATTTCCGGAAATCTCCCAAACTTTCACTTTGTCCTTTTGAGAGATTAACCCTTTACTATGAAATCTTTATTTTTGCACATTTATACTGTGTTTCTAATTTATTATTGTTCCACTGAGGTTCATTTTGTTTTATGTTAAAATGCTTAGACTTAAAAGTTAAGTACTACAAACTTTGACAAAGATATTCACTTTGTTATCTATTTTCCAAATTAAGGTGCAGAATATTATTTTTATATCTGAAATCTCCCTCTTAAAACTTTCCAATCAAAACATCAATGGAAAGCCATTGCTCTGATTCACATAGGTGTGCATACTCCTATGTCCCGTGTCATCCTGTGCACGGAAGCAGGGACTGTGTGCAGGAGGGCATGTGCTAGTCAAGACGCCTGTTTGGCATGTGCCTATTGAAACTGGGGAGCCAAGGGCCATCTGAATGTTCCTGGGAAGGAACGGTGCAAGAGAGAATAACGAAAAGGTGTTCTAAACGAAAACCAGGATGAAGAGAACAGAACTCACCTCTTTTCAAAAACCTCAGGATATTCCAATATTCCATCTTCTCTGCTTTCCAGCACCCGGATTTCCTCTAGAAGACCTCTGTTGTAGGAATTTCTAATCCTGTAGCATACAGGAAGATAAAAAGAACATAACATGTGAGTGTTCACGCCTGAGCAACTCCACTCTGCCCTCTTAGATGGCAGCTGGGCATCCTGTGACAATAGGATGGAGCCCCCACCAGCAGCCTCCTGTGCAACAGACTCACTATTTTCCTAGCACCTGAGAAGCATTACCAAAGGGGCTCAGGCAGCACTGGTATGTCAGCAGCTAGCAGCCCCAACGCTGCTCACGTCCCATGCAAGCCTGCAGCTCCATCAGACAGACACATGCCCAGTGCAGGCTATAGAAGAGCCCCGACTCTAGAGGGAAGTCCCTTCCCGTATCAGTCACACATAGTGCATTGAAGATTCATAGGACTGAGACATGCTTCCTTATAGCCTTTTTTAAACTTTTGTATTATTATTTTTTTACCATAGCTACTATTTGAGAACCTTGACAATCAGGTTCTTGTTCAGCCATATGCTACCTTCTATACTTCCTTCCCTTCTTTACTTCCCTTCCCTTCTGTATTTCCCTTCCCTTAATCAGAGAACACTAGGGCTAGCTAGCAATTATAACGGCACAGTGGCAGTCTCAATAGCTCATGCAACAGGTATGTACACATGGCTTCAAACATACAGGTGACCCAAATACACATCTTCCCTTTCTTTGGCCACTTGTTTGCGATGGGGTCTGTATTATATCAATACTCAGGCATTTGTCATTTACATACTTCTTAACTGTATCTCTTGAGTTGCAATTAGGTGCCAAAGCAAAAACAGATATCACCTCTACTTCTCAGAAAGGTAGGGTGGCTGCTGACACATGCTGCCCAGCTCTGCCCCGCACCCCTGCTAGGAGAACGGGGTCTGGGTGGCAGAGAGGCTGCGCATAAGGCCTTCTCATAAGCTTCCAGCACAGAGGAAGAGGCACTTCATGGACAAGTGAATAAATAAGCAAGGCCAGAAGAGGCAGGGGAGCCCATGGGTGCAGTGAGGTGTGGGGGCTGTTTTTAGATCTCAGTAAAAGTTCCTCTGAGAAGTGGAGTGGAGCTGGAATCTAGAGGACGGGGAGGCAGTAACTGGGGGAGAGCGGAAGAGCATTCCAGACAGAAGGGACACACGCAAGCCCTGCAGTGGCAGAGCATAGCTAGAGGTGGGAGGCATGGGCATGAAGCAGGCCATCATGTCCCTGACAAGGCTTTGTCCAGAGGCATCCCTCTGCTGTGCCTCGGCCACGATTGCCTTTACCCCCAACCAAGTGCTACAGGAAGAGTGCAAGAAAGTCTAGGCGAAGTACTGGCGAAACTCAGTGTTTTATAAGTTTTAATCTGGCTAACATAGAAGAAGATAGGAGGAAAAGAGAGGATTGGTGGATTGAGAGACATTAGAGGTCAATGGTCAGGATTTAGTACAAAAAAAGTTTAAAAAATGTGATACAGCACATTCCAAGATAACATTGTGAGAAAACAGAATTAATCGGTCTAATGCTAATAATATTCACCTGAAGAAAAATCCTGCTGTGTCTCTAAGTAGTTTCCTTCCATTTAAGGAATTTTCTAAACTGCTCCATAGAAAAGGAATCTGTCATTCTACCCTCCTCCAATAAACACTCATTTTGCCAATATTTGGACTTAAAAGCTGACAGTGTCGCTCTGCATTTTATTTATCTTTTGCATCCTTTTCTGATCAAAGCAAAATAAAGAAAAACATTTAAACACACCGACATTTACCATGCTCTTCTCACAACTGACCTCAGGGCTGAGCTATTATCAAGACTTGCCGGGAATTATGGTTGGGAAATAACAAAGCAAAAAGGAAAGGGAAACAGCTAACGAAATGTGACTTAGGTTTTGGAAAAGAGAAGCGAGACTGTCAGAGTTTCAGGTCACGCTTATTCAGGGAAAGAGCACACGCTCAGCTAAGGGCATTTTTGGCCATCGTGACCTAGAGAAAGGATGAGAATCACAAAGGAGAGTGTAAGGCAGTGAAAGTAGAGGCATGGAATATATTTGTTGTGTATCTAAAATGAGTGGTTTTGTGATATGAAAAGAAAGTACAGATATCTTCTAACACCTGGGAATGGACTATGAGTAAATATAATGCATGTTATTTATTTTTCCACAGAATAGCTAAATTATACCATCTTTATGCATGAAAATAGGTAAGAATATGTGCTATATTATTTTTCTTAATGCTTTATATTTATCATCTGAGTTAAGCATAGTTTTATGTGATACAGTGGTGTCATTTAATGCACAGATTTCTACATTAATATCCGATTTTAAAATCTCGTCATTTTTATATGAAATAAAAAATTTTCCATTTTATTGGTGCATTATAGCGTCATACGCACATATACACAATATGACAATTTAATTTGGCCAGTATCCTCCCAAGCACTTCCCCCTCCCTCACCTCCTCCCATCCCTGATTTGTTTCTTCTACTGGTCTCCCTTTGATTATTTTTCTGTTTTTCTGTTTTGCTTTCTTTTTTATTCTTTTTTTTCTTTTACTTTTCCATTTTTTATTTATTGTGTGGGAACTATTTAGTATCACAGAGGTGCAAAACATACTTGACTTTTTTATCCCCCTGTTTTCCCTTTCCCTTTTCCCTTCCATCCTTCCTTCCCTCTCCTTCTCCTTTCTCTACCCTACCAGGCTTCCTTTGGCTCCTCTATTAATTTACATTTATGTGGTTCTTTATATAATTTTATCCTTCCCTGCCTCTGTCCTTTATTTCACTCTAGCGTCCACATATGAGAGAAAGCATTTGACCTTTGAGTTTCTGACTTTGTCTAATTTCACTTAGCATAATATTCTCCAATAAAATAAGATATTAAAATGGCATTAAACCACATTAGTTTCCATTATCATGTGTAGTTGGCACCTCCCAAACTCAGAGCCACACCTCACTGTAAATCACATAAACAGCTGACTTGAAAAGTGGCTATGGTTGGCACTCAGAAAGCATATTTCATTTTGGATATCAAACTGGAAGCACCTGGGGAGCAGTAAATGTAAGAAGGACTTTTCTTGAAATTATCTTATCCACCTAAAGATGAGATCTGCCAAGGAGAAGCAAAACTGTCTTCAAAGCTTCTTACTACAATGTCATTAACCATGGAAGATTAACACTCATAGCACAGAGGAAGAGACTGAAAATCAAACAGCACGCCCAAAAAGCCCAAGCAACTTTCTCCCGGTCATTGTCTATTCTCTAGGCTCAGACTCTTCCTTAAATACAATTTATTGGCCCTCTAAAATTTCCTACGGCACTATTCTCTCTTCTGAGAAGGGAGCCATCCAGCCCTTCTTTGTATTACATATTTTGAATGGCCCACATGCGTATGTGCACATGTTAATCAGCTTGTGTGCCTCCCTTCGTATTAATCTGTCTATCGTCAGTTTCTCCGCAGACTCAGTTTCCAACCTTCAGAGGAAAAGGCACCCCTGGAGCCTCCATGTTGTCTTCAGATTTCAGGGAGCTGCACCCCTGCACAGCAGTGGGGAGACCACTCACAATGAAAACTATCTACTTTTCAAACATAAAACCTCTATATAATTTAGTTCTTTATTCTGTGGAAGAGAATAAATGACATATTTGGGGCGGGGGTGGCTGTGTCAAGTCCTTGTAGAATTCCTGAAGAGTAGTCCCAGGATGATTGTTCTGGCAATCCATCCCGAGAAGATCTTTCAAGCAGAAAGATCAGTATCTGACTTATGCATTTTTTTAGTCTCCCAGTTTTTTTGCACAAGCACCTGATTTTTCATGTCCTCCCCTTCATACCACCCTCTTCGGCAACCAGAATTCCTTTTGTGACTTCTTAGGCTCTGCTCTAAATGGGGAGAGATGTGTTTCAGCACTTGGGTATTTCTTAGTAGCTGAAATACTGCTCATTTCCAACAGCAATGCTTCCTTTTTCCCTCTACCGAAATTATACTTCATCTGTATTACCAGATAAATAGGCATTTGTGGCCTTGACTAACAAGGAATCAAAACAAACAAAACCACTGCTACTTCTGTTTCTTTAACATGGTAATAATCTATGCTCTGTTTTACATACAAAAAGCTTATTTTTTTCTTGAGTATTTTTTAATCTATGCATGTATAAGCATATGTATATAAATATACCCCCTTTTATTTTTTTCTATTTATTTATTTAGTTTTACTTTTTTATTTTTTTTCCATTTTTTAAAATTTTTGAACAACCATACAAGTTTTTAACAAAATAATATAAAATGTGTATATATTCTGGATATTGCAATTACCCCCAGGAGTGCCCCCCCAATACCCTCCCTTATCCTGCCCTTCCCCTTCCCACAATATCTCTAAAAAAGTATTAGGTTGTAAAACATTACCCCCTTTTAATTGGAAGATTTCTGCATATTTCTAGTTCCATATACACTCCACCTCCTTAGCATCCTAACTCCGCTGTCAGGAACACTTTGGTACTGGGTAAATACTCTTTGAGCTATTTACTCGAGCACCCAGATTTAAGGTGTCTAAATAACGGGAAGTTGTTATTTGGAAGTTTGTTTCTCTGGTACTGGGGATGGAACCCAGGGCCAAAGGTGTGCTAGGCTAGTGCTCTATCATTGAGCTACACTTCTGGATAGTTTGGGGTTGCTTTTTTTTTTTAGTACTAAGGATTGAATCCAGAGTCACTTTATCACTGATCTACATCCCTAGTCCTTTTCATTTTTTATTTTGCTTATGGCCTCAATAAGTTGCAGAGGCTGGCTTTGAATTTGCAATCCTCCTGCCCTCAGTCTCCCAAGTCACTGGGATTATAGGCATGTGCCACCACCCAGGCCTGGGTTATGATTGGTTTAATAAACAAAATCATAGATTTAGTAATACAAAGCAGGGCCCATAATTGTTCGTTAAATTATGAGTTTGCATGGCAAAACTTGTTGAAAACAGAAAACATTTTTAACCTTAAGGCAGAAATGATTATATTTCAAATGGGATGAGACCTGGAACCATGGGGATACTCCAGGAATTATAAACCCAAAGACGTTTGATTCATCTTATCCATGGAGAGTTGTATTTACATTCAAAGGGATAGAACCCACAACCCTTACCTGTCATCTTCCAGTACACTTTGTTGACATTAAGGAGCAAAGTTGACTTCCTCTCTCTGGAGGGGTTGGGGAATAGATGCCCCTCTCCAACACAACATTTCAGCTTTCTCTCTATTAGTATGACTTTGGTACTACCAGGCTGGTCTATCCATTCCTTGTTGTATCACCCAGACAGGGTGAAAAATCATGACCAGGAAAACCAATATGGTTATTGCTGTGGGTAAGTAACAAAAGCCTGTCTCTGTCCCCAAACCTTGTATCTACTTTCAGGATAATACCATTATATCAATATCTTTGCTCCATTTCCCACTGTTAACTCTGGTTGATAAGTTAATACTAATAAGAAGAATTCTTCAAAAGGTTTCCTAAACTCTCAGGCAAGACAATTCTCTTTAAAGGAGGAATGAATGAAGAAATCATACATAGACACACAGTAGGAGAGGGGAGAAAGAAAGGAGGTGGGAGAAGGAGAAGGGAAAGAAAACCTGGTACATATATTTTGGATATATTGGTAAAGATTCAATTCTCCACTTTGGGCTCTACAATAATTATGTGTACCTTGATACATAGGAATTAAGGAAGAATTAAACATTGAAAAACAAAATTAGTATTGTCCCATCGAGTATATGTCTTACTCTGTTCATTAATCAGTTTGAAATTTATGCTTTAGAACCTTGTTGTTCATGTTACAGGATATGTGTAATAATTCACATTATAAACAAGTTGTTTCTATTTTATAGTTGCATAATTTCATGAATCTTTTACTTAATATTAGAGATTTCAGAGATTTCTAACACTATAAAGTCCCCTCCTGCCCCCACCTCTAACCCCTTCTGGAAAAAAGTGAGACACTCTAACCCAACATTTAAATATCTGGGAAGAACTATATTTGAGAAGGTTTTACTTCATTTCTTATTAAAGCAAATATTGTTTTTGCATTGAATATTGCCCTCTTATTGCTATTTTAATTTTTAAACCTGTGATCCTCTGATTAGCTTTGAACCCAATAAAGTTGATAAAATTGCACTAAGTCACTTCAAAAGAATGAAGAAATGGACTGGTGTTTAGAAAAAATCATGAGCCAGGTAATATCACAACGAATCTCAAATTTCCTCTTATACACTTTCATTCCATTTTTTTTGTCTAAATTGATTACCAGTAAATCTTCAATGGCAAGAAAGCAGCAGAAATTTTCTTTCTTAAAAGCCTTGTGATGGGCTGGAGCAAATAGCTCAGTGGTTAGGGCACCATGCCTGGCATGCATGAGGACCCAAGTTCAAACCCAGCACCACACGCACAACTAAGTGTCAGAGAAACAAAAATCCAGATGAAAAATAAGTAAAAATTGATCTCCCTCTTTCTCCCTCTCTCATCTCCCCCTCTCTCTTAAAAAAAAAAAGCCTTATGACATTTCATATGCGTAAAGTGGCACTCAGTTTGATTTGAAAGACATATACGTAATTGGAAAAGGGTAGCTGGGCATGCCAATAAGTTTCTTGGTTACTACTTCCTTTTTCAACTTACACTTTGCAGAATAAATTTTGTATTAGGCATGCAGTAGGGACTAACAGAAAACCCAGCCAGAAGTGTGGACAAACCACAGCCATATTGATCTGCAAAGAAATAGAAATAATAATTAAAGAAGAATCTTCTCCCTCTGACAATATTGAGTATCATCACTACTATCCATTTCCTCCCCTCCACCACAACCGAAGATACCAGAAAAGATATGGAGGCAGTCATATGAAACTAGAACTAATAAATCAATACAGGTGCATAAAAGTGAACGATGGTATTAGTAAATTTAATGGTATATTCTACAAACAAGTACCAAATAAATAGTTTGATCAAGTAGGTTTCTATCCCAGGAATGTAGGGATGGGTCAAACCTGTAACTGCTAAATATTATGTCGAAAACAATTATGCCATTATATTTATTCTCTTCCCTTTGCCTGGAACATTAATTGATGGCTGGCTGATCTGGTGAGTTTAATTAAGGACTATGCTCAATTGAGTCTGGATGAGGGTTCCCCTATTCGTGGTTTGCCTTTGACTTTCCAGGTTTTTTTCTGCCTGAGTACCAGCTGTGTTCTCTACTACTATCGGGTCTCAATCTCTAGTAGTTGCCTCCTGGTTATTCTCAGTACTCTGTTCTTTAAAGGTTTTCTTCTCATGTTTTAGCTTCCTAACTCACTCTGGCCTAGAATTTTCAAATTGACGGAAGGGGAAAAAAAGATGAGTGTCTGAGGTCTCCCAGTCATCTGTCAGAAATTCTTCAGGGTCTCTGGTTGGTATTCTTGTGAATTTTTTCAATTTGTACAAGTTTATTAATTTATTATGTTGATTGCTTATAATATCCTCTTAACACATTTGTGATGTTTGTGTTAATTTGGTTCAGTCAAGAAGATGACACCATGACAGGGTCATATGAGCAGAATATTCTTGGGCAAAGGCAAGGAAGAGGAGAGAGCACAGAAGGCCTTCAGACCATGCATCCAGACTGACCCCTAAGGAGGGAAAGAGACTGGGAGAGGGTGGGCCAGGAGAACCTGGGATTGCAGCACAGCCTCAAGAAATGTTCAGTTCTCGGATGGGAGCAAAGTCACCTGCTGGAGAAGTCCGTTTCACCAGGAAGACCTGTATTTGTATCCCTACGTCTCTGCCATGGCTGGCTCCATGTCTGATATTGGTAATGGTGTTTTCTCTTTTTCCTATTCTTTCTTAAGAGTCTTGTTAGAAGTTTGTCAATTTTATGAAACTTTTCAAAGCATCAACTCTGGTCTTTGTTGATTTTCTCCATTCTGCAATTATTTCCTATTTCACTGATCTCTTGTTCTTATTTCCTGTTTTTTAGTTTTCTGAAATTTGATTATTTATTATTTTTGTAGGTTTTTGAAATGGAAGCTTAAGTCGTTGATTTTTTTTTCAGGCTCTCTTCTAATATGTGCATTTAATACTACATATGATAATGCATATGATTTTCCCTGTTACAAAAGATTTAGCCAGATATTACCAATTGATTATACATTTTCTTTTAAATAACTTCTATTTGGTTCTTTGTCAAATGTGCCTGTATTTTCTCCTTTAGTGTCTTTTAAAATTTGTATCTTTTCCTTTTTTCTCTTAAATTATTTTAATTACTCCTTAATAAAAATATTTTAAAAATATTGTATTTATCATTTTCAGATGGCATTGTAATTTCTCATTCTTGGGATACATACTCTATGTATTATAATATGACTTTTTGAAGAATCCGCATATCTTCAATACAGTTATTTTCTTTTGTGGGAGTTCATCGTACTGGAAAAGAAATGTACCTATGGGTGGCTTTATAATTATTTTTTGGAAAGAGTTCAAGATGTTCCCTCCAAAACCTGGATGAATTTCCATGTGATTGTATTTGCCTGGGATCCTTGCAACCTGTATGGTGTTTGTTGTTGCTGTTGTTTGTTTGTTTTTGTAGTGCTGAGGATTGGACCCAGGGCCTCACACATGCTAGGTAAGTGCTCTACCTCTGAGCAACATACCAGCCCCATATAGTGTGTTTTGATTGAGGCCTTTATGTGGGCAAGTTTAGGGGAAGGTATCTTTTTCTCACAAAGACATAGAGCCCAGAAGCCAAACAGATGACATATATTGTGACCTTTTTGAGAGGAATTAACAGGGATTTTTCTTGTCCCCTTTCAAGAAGGGACAGCACATCGTGTCTCCTCAATTACTGTAGGGTCTTGCTTTCATGCTTTCATCGCCAACCCTTGGCAAAGCCCCCCAAACATACATCCTATCCCAGTGAAGTTGTTGAATCGAGTGCCCTGTCAGTCTCAGATCAGTATTTAATACACCCTGGATAGCCAATGTGAGCTCAAGTTTCCCCTCCATCATTAAGTCTGATAAGGACTAGTCACAGGATTGGATGTGTCATGGAGAACACCAAAACTCCTAAGAATATAGGGTAGTGAGGAAGTAGAAGTTCAAGCTGAGAGATTCAGTTCTCACTGGATTTGACTGTAATTCATTGTAACTTTTGCAAAAGCAATTTTAGAAAAGTGATAAAGGCAAAAACAAAGTTTTAATGGTTTATGTGAAAACACGGCTTGAGAAACATGGACAGAAGGCAGACTCTTTTCTCAAAATATTTAGTAGAAAGTAAAGAAAGCAATCAGATTTTAAATAAAAAATAAAAATAGGTCAAGAGAGCATTTCTGTTGCTCTATTTCTTAGGTATTTATTTTTGGATTTGAAACACTTGATAAAAAAAAACAGTAAAAAAGACTTTAAAGTCCAAATTTTTATCTTGCCCCAATCACTTAACTCCTCAGCTTCTACCTACAAAATGTTGATGATTTCTACCCTGTATACATTTTTCAAAAGATTTTGTTTATGCAAAGGCAACTGCCAGTAGGCACCTGAACTTACCTTTAAAATATTCTTACATTACAGCTCTACCTCCTCAGTCCATATGTGGCTTTTGTATCCATTGATCCTCTGTTCCAGCTAAGGCTGCTGTCAGAACCATTGGGAATGCAAGAGTCCATTTACATACACAAACTGAATTAGCAATCAAACATAAACTCAGGTGAGCTTTCCCAAAGCTCTTGCTCATCTTTGTTGATGGAATGGTTCACTTATTCGTTGTGCCTTCTTCTGAGGACTAACTGGAGAAGGCTCAAGAAATTTTGGAAGTATGTGAAGTGTTTAACTGTGTTCAACAGACTAAGGAGTTCAGCTGAGCCCCACAGTTCAGTAGAATAATGATTTAATGAGTCATCAGAGGGAATGGAAGCGTCACCTCTTCTTTCTGTCTCAACTAATTAAATTTAGTATTGACCCAAAGTGAAAATATTCAAATACAATCCTAAGTTCCCAACTATTTGAAAACTAAACTGGTCAGGAAGGCTGACCTCTTTGACTTTTATACTTAAAGCAAAATTAATCTAACCTCCATCAGCATGGATGGAGTTACATCCCAGAGGTCTGCTTGTTGTATTGGACAAGAAAACAAGAAATTTCCCACATGCCATGCTAAAACCAAAATGTAAAACCCTTTCTCTGAAGAGTGAGTGATGAGATAAATAGATCTGTACATAATCATATGGTATGTCTTTGCTAGCAACCTCTGGCAGTTATGCTAAAAGAAAGAAGAGTTTTTCAATGAATAAGAACAGTAAACAAGGGAAAAGAAGGAATTAAATATCTTTGAAACAAGTGTCAGGGATTAGTTTGGACTCTTTATAGAATGGAGTATATTTAAGAACTGAAATGATAAATATACTTAACACTTTAGATCCACAAACAGACAGTTCAGGTCCAGAATGCCTCAACATTTGCCTCTCAATAGAGAATGGCTTTCTTCTAGAAGTACATGTGGAAAGGTACATTGGGGAAAGAATTTTCTAAAGGAATGATTTAGTTTGTCATGATATGCATTTCACTGAGTATGAAGCAAAAAGAATAATATTTCATTCAATATCTAAATCACAAAGAACTGCATATCCCTTCATTGTGAAACTCAAATAACATTTAGAACATCCAAAAACACAAAAATACATTTTAAATGCAAAATTTATGACAATATTAATATTCTCTGCTAAAATGGGGCAAAACCAGTCTATCCCCATGCTTATCCCATCACGTTTATGAATTAAGGTTTACTTAAGATTTCATTATTGTAACAACTTTATCAAGGTAAAAGACATACAATAACTGCACATATTTAAAGTGAACAGTTTGATATGTTTTGCATTAGTTCGCTTTTGTTTTGTGGCTAATAAAAGAGGATCACAGATTGGGTAAGTTATAAAGAAAAGAGGTTTATTTTGGCTTATGGTTCTGGAGGTACAAGGTCAAGGGGTCATACCTGGTGACAGCCTTCTCTCTTGCTGGAAGTCTGCAAGTGGCTCATGGAACCCCATGAGAGAGACAGGGAGTATGTGTGTCTTGTGGTTTCTCCCCTTCTTCTCATTAAACTACCAGGATTCACTAATGCAGGTTCCACCCTAATGACCTTATCTAATTTTAATTACTTTTCGAAATCCCCATTTTACTGTAGTTGCACTAAATTTCCACTCTCTCAATACATCACAATAGGGATCAAATTTCAATACAAGAAGCTTTGGGGGACACACTCAAGCCATAACAAAACCATAGCAGAAAAATTCCTCAGGGCATCTCTACTAGAGCCAGTGGGATGGAGGGCCCTTTCTTTCTACTGGGGTTGCTCTACTGTAAATGTGCTGCTAGCTGGGTTAGCAAGCCTGTTCAGAGTCAAGTTGAGCCAAGTCATGGAGGAAGGCAGAGTTCTGGATCCACTTAAGTTCCTGGATCCAGATAAACTTGAAGTCATTCTTCTCTCTGAATCCTCAGTTACAAGAGTCATTTCTTTAAAAATTATTTGTAAGAATTCATGCAGAGAGCTGAGAAAATGGCAGAAGGGTGCTAGTCAGTGATTATCAATCTCTTCACAAAACAGAAGGCAAGCAGTGCTTTTTAGCAGAAATGACAAGTTTATTACCATATTATACCTGGATTTGAGGAACTGCAGAAAACGGAATCAGCAAGCTTTTAATTTCTCATAAAGTTGAATAGTATGAGGCTTAGCTCTGAAGTATTTATGGTAAATAAGGTATAGTGGCATCTCTTAAAGTGGTACTGATATTGGAATCAGCTGGGGTCACACATTAATTGAAAGTATCAATATCTCATTCACCCAACCCAGGGATCCTAAAAGAAAGCAGCTCACAAAGTAGTCCTTTGCTTAAAAGAAGTGATAACTATCCCAATAGATGGGTAGACATACAAACAATATCAAAAGGAAGGGAAAAAGCCACCCCAAACAACCCAAAATGCTTCAACAACTGACTTGAAGGACACCAGAGTAGAGGAAATATCAGACAAAGAATTTAGAAAATTCATAGTTATAATGTTCTATCGGCTAAAAGAAGATATAAGGTGTGAAATCAGAAAGAAAATACAGGAAGATTCTGAAAAAGAAGCAAACAGAAATCCTGGAAATGAAAGACTCAATAAATCAAATTAAAAATTCAAAGGAAACCATCACAAATGGATTAGATCACTTAGAACATGGATTTTCAGGCCTCAAAGACAAAGTATTAATCTTGAAAATAAAGTTGACCATAAGTAAAAGATGTTAAGAGAGCATGACCAGAATACTCAAGAAATATGGGATAAAATCAGGAGATCCAATTTAAAAATCATTAGGGTAGATTAAGATTCTGAAATGTAAGCTAAAAAGATGCACAATCTTTTCAATGAAATAATATCATAAAAATTTCCAAACCTTAAGAATGAGATGAAAATTCAAATACAAGAGGCATAAGGGACTCCAAAAACACACACGCAAAATCAGAATACATCCACTACAAGACACATTATAATGAAAATTCCTAACAAGAAAATAAGGGTAGAATTTTAAAAGCTGAAAGAGAAAAACAGCTGATCACATTTAGAGGTAAACTAATCAGATTTCGAATGATTTTTCAACCTAGATCCTAAAAGCCAGGAGAATTTGGAATAATATACAAAACTCTGAAAGATATTGGATGTCAACCAAGAATACTATACCCAGCAAAATTAAGCTTTAGAATTGAAAATGAAATAAAAACTTTCCATGATAAACAGAAGCTAAAAGAATTCATAACTAGAAAGTCTATACTA
>PVKS010016622.1:0-43373 GCA_004027875.1 Aplodontia rufa
CCTTCCCCTTCCCACAATATCTCTAAAAAAGGATTATGTTGTATAGCATTACATCTTATCTGGATTTAACACATGATAATAAACCAACTTTCTCACTGGCCAGGGTCTAGTCCCAACCTCCACAGATGAGTGGAGACAATCGACCATTAGTTCTCTGGGTTAAGCTGATTTTACTCAGCATAATTTCTTCCATAGCCATAGAATGGATCCAAAAACTGTGATTCTTGAACTTCTACTCTCTGGTTTCTGATCCTCTAAATCTCATTTATAGTGCAGTGGCTCCTAAACTCATCTTTCATAAAGTTTTCACTGGTCACAGAGCAGTGAGAAAACTAACATGGGATTTAATCACAAATAAATGCATAAATACATTTATTTATAAATAAGTGAATATTAGTTAAACTAAATAATATTACCTCTAACAAAAAGAGAAAAACCCCTCAAATGTCAGTAGCTCTACAAAGTAAGGGTTCATTTCACAGTCCTATCAGTCCCTGAAGGCGAAGACTGTTCTGCTGATCATTCTGGGAACTGAGCTTCTTCTACTCTGGGGACCTGCCATTGTCAAGAAATTGGGAAAGGAGGGTGGAAAGGTGTGTCTGCTTTCAGCAGCTCGGCTCAGATGTGACACTTATCTTCTGCACTCCACTGGTGAAAACTAGTCACAGAGGCCCTTAATCTATGGGAGGAAGGAAAACAGCCCAACAGCTCAGCATAGAAGGATAGCATACAGATATTTGCCACAACCTCAGTGGAGAGGAATGTGCCGCAACATTAAGGTTCCCTAGCACCTTTCCTAGAGAGAAAGCTGTTTTATTCTTAGTCTGTATTCTCATTTATTTTTAACATGGGAAAAAGTCCTTTCTTTTTGTGGAAAACTGATGTTACTAGAAGCTAGGAATTTTTAAATGTTCTTATTTGGCACCAGAAGATGCTGTTAATAACTTTCATTGGCCTCTACATTCCCTAATTTAAAGAAACAAGTTATTAGGGCTCATGAATTCCAGAAGTCTGGAACTATTGGCTTGTGGAACAGTCAAATATGAGGATTTTTTTCCCCAGGATCTACTGACAAACTTACTAAAACTACATCTGCCTTTGAATGGGACATTTGGCGACAAGCACTCTTTGAAATAGCAGAACATTCTGAATTCCTCTCTACAGCCTCCAACAGCTGCCCAAGTGCAGGAGAACAAAAAAAAAAAAAAATTCTTTTTAAAAATTTTCTTCAGTTTTTGATTGGTGGAAACAACCACATCTTTCTAGCATATTTCACTCCAAAACATGTTTTTCCCCAAGGGGACGTGGATATGTTCTCAGGAAAATGGCTCCCACTGGAATTTAACATCAAATGTTGCAATTTCAGTAAAAGTGTAGCTGCAAAAGCCTTCCTAATAAATACAGCTGAGCTTCAGAAAAGAGGTCAACAGTGCAAGCAGCTGCTGCAGCTGAAAACTCTTTAGGCTTACTGCCATCGTCTGCTAACCTGGGTCTTCTAGAATGATTTTTTCTTGTCCTCAAAGAAGTGTCTGTCATCTGGCTATGTCCACCAAGTGTATGATTTAGCCTCTAGCCGCAGAAATGCCTTCCTGATAGGAGCACAAACCCTGCTGGCACTGTCCTCGGCACACAGTAGCTGCTCATGACTTGTCACTATACCAAACTCTTTTAGGATTGCTTTCTTGGGTGCAGGGTGTGCTGAGAGCTTCCAGGGCTTCAGACTCCCATTGGTGAGTACTGGATTCTCCTTCTGGTCTTGGCAATTTGGCTAACGTGTTCTTTTCTGCTGACTTTTGTTATTTATAATTGTAACTGTGTTTTGCAGCTCTATTCCAAACAGTCTTGCATACATCATTATCAAATCTCTGGCCAGGCTTGGAGGCACTTGCCTCTAATCCCAGAGAGTGGAGAAACTGAGGCAGGAGGATCACAAGTTCAAAGCCAGCCTCTGTAACTTAATGAGACCCTGTCTCAAAATAAAAAATAAAAAGGGGTGGGTTCAATCTCCAGTACCAAAAAAAAAAAAAGGAAAGGAAAGAAAGCTGGTCTCTTACAATCATTTCTAACCATTGGTCTTATTGTTAGTCAGTTCATTTAAAGATCTGTCAAGTCTCAAAGGGAGAAGGTGTCAACTTGTAAGACTTCTTTTCAATTCCCAGATCTCATTGATTTTTCTCGGTGTTGGATCATAGAAAGTTCTGTGCAGGCTTCAACTAATCCATCTCTTTATTTTTATTCTCCAGCAGTAAAAATCATAGCTATTGCATGTTATGAGTCCTCTGTGTTCCAGAAACAAGGCTGGGAGTTGGACACACATGTGTTATCTCATTCAATCCTGTCCACAGCTCTGTGAATGGATATTATTAGGAATCTAAGGTTCAGCAAAGCACTCTTCAATAACTGAAAGCATCATATTACTTTCATAAATACTTGGAAATGTCCCCCTGGCACTGCTCATCCACTGCAGTGTGGCTTTGTGGTTTGGTAGATGTGCGTTTGAACTACTCTAGAGGACTTTGGATGAGTTGCTTAACTCTTAGGATTGTTTTCCTGTTGCAGGATGTGCTGGGTCTAGGTTTTCCCATTGCTGACTATTGAGGACATAAGGAAGGAGGGTGGCAGGGGCCATGATGAAGTATCCATGCTCAGTCATCAACTCCTTTCTCCAGAGTTCACTGGTAAGGTCAAGTTCTCCAAAGTCTCAAGAAGCCTTGTGTTATTCAGGTTTTTGTCACTCATCACAAAATGCCTGAGATAATCAACCTATAAAGAGAAAAGGTTTATTTTGGCTCACAGTTTTGGAGCCTGTGATCAAATGACCCTATTTTTTTTGTTCCAGTGGTGAGACAGCATATCATCATGGGAGTACATGACACAGCAAAACTTCTTGCCTCATGAACAGAAAGCAAAAACGAGGAAGAGGAAGTGGGATCCCATAGTCCCTTTTCAGGGCACACTCTCAATGACCTAAGGGTCTCCCACTAGGCCTCACCCCTCAATGGTTCTACTATGCTGGGGACAAGGCCCTTACTTAACATATTGACCTTTGGCGGACAGTTAAGATCCAAACAAAAGCAAGCCTTTTCCCGGGAGTTGGGGTTTGGACATAACTCTCCAGGAGTAGCTTGAGTTCTTCTAAGAAGACATGAAGGTCTCACATTTTTAGAAAAGCTTTCCAGAAAGGTTCTCCAGGGTCCACCTAAAACAAAGTCAATTGGCAAGGAAGTCCTATGGTTTTTCAGTGTAAAATTGCAATAGGTTCAACCCTTCTAATGAGCAAAGATCCCCCTTTGCTAGATAGTCACTCCTCAGTTACAGGTGCATCCCAGACCCCTAGGCCCTGGAAACAATCAAAGCGTTGCCACACAGTGTTTGCGAAGGTGACCATGGAAAATTTAATCATTATTTACAGAAAAAGCATAGAATGAAATCTCAGAAAGTCTTAGCAAAGGGCACTTTGAGGTTCACACTACTCCATCAGATTGCTCTCTATGGAAATGTTGCTCCTGCAGGTTTTTGGTCATAAATATTTAAAGGTCTGAGCACATAGAATGCCAAATTTGTCTTTTAGCTCTGCAAATAATTCTACCTATTATTTTTCCACTTAGAGGTACACGTTTCCTAATTTGTACGTGCCCCACATCAAGCCATCCTGCCTTATACAGTGATTTGGCTGCTCCTGGGATGACTAGAGTGAGTCAGCTGCCAAGGAGCCCTGATGCTTTTATTTGCAGTTTGTTCTCAGTCCTTGACCTCAAGGAAGTACTTTCAGGAGAGGTCAGGCCCCTGCTGGAAAGGGAGGGAGGGAGGTGCCTTGAGAAATGCAATGCTAGCTCATGGAGTGAGGGTTCCTTCCTCACAGGGCCACCAGTAACACCTGAGGCTAGGTTCATAGCAGCATTAACATGTTTCCGGGAGCGGTATGCAAAAGGAAACAGATCGCCTCTCTTGAGACCTGGACAATTCCCAGCCGTCCCTCCTCCACATTCTGCATGTACCTGACTTTCTGAAGACAGAACCCTAGAAGAAGGAGCCCTGCTGGGATTTAACTGCTTCTCTCTATGGAACACTTTCCATCTGGAAAGAAACAGGAAAGGGGAAGAGCTGATCCTCATCTGTAACTGAAAAGGATGGACCACATCAGTGGTTCTAAAACTTAAACCTAAAAATTATCTGAGGTGCTGGTTCAAATTCAGATCCCCAAGACCCCTCCGCAAGTGGTTCTAGTTCTTTAATCCCAAAGACTTCCAGACTAGGCCCTGGGCACCCTGGAGATCACTGAGTCCTGCTCAGTTGATGCGGCCTGGGGTCTCAGACTTCATTGACCCCCATCATTCCTGGCCAGATCTCTGATATAGGTGTCTTTATTGAACCTGTAGCCACCCTCCGCCTCACTGATGTTTGATATAACTTGGGCTTCAAGGTCAAATTCTCTTCCACACTTTCTTTCTCCATAACTGCTCAAAGTTCCTGCATTTTTCTGCTTCCATAGTCAGGTATACCCCAAAAGTAAGACCAGGAGAAACTGGAGAAGCTAGCTTTTAGTTAAGAAAAAAAAAAGAAAGGCTTTTTGGTCCTTTCTTCTCCCACCTACCACCGCCTGCTCTGGAGAGTCGGGGCCCACCTCCTTCCTGTTCAGGCAAGAAAACTAAGGGAGAGAGAAATTAAAGATTTGCCAAAGGGGCAAGTGAGATGGATCCATTAGTCTGTCCCCAGCAGCCATGCTTGGAAACAGTGTGTCCTACAGTCATAGATTTAATGAGAAAGCCTGACTTGGAGTGGAAGATAGACTGGCATAACAACGCCATGAAGATTCATGTCAGATTCAGGGGCAGGATGCTCCTTAGGCTAACGTAATTTTGTTCTACAAAATCATCAGCCTATGGGAAGAAAGATAGGCAAAGCCACACACTGTACTGACTATTGGAAAATACCGATTACGTCACAGAAGGGATTCAAACCTAATTGTTGGCCTATTTGGCTTCTATCACTTCATTCTTCCCTATAACTCACAAACAGAGATGGGCAGCATGGGAGGACAGGAGCCCCCTAAGGACTCCAGCAGCCTGGGGGTCTGCTTTCAACCCAGCTGTGTGGGGCACGTCACTTCCCCTCTCTGGACATCTGTTTTCTGTCTGCAAATCAGAGAGAGGATTGTTCAAGGTAGTTGCTGAGGCTGTGCGCAGCTCTCTGATTGCATGTGCATGGCTGGAGCATTTGTGTAGATCTCTGTGCAGCTGAAATTTACAAGCTTACCTCCACTCCCAGGAACAGAGGGAAACTTTATAGCCCTGTGCCACTCCGCTCAGCATCCAGAGTAGTATTCTGTCCATGATATGCATTTAGTAAATATTGCTGATTGGCTGGTCTGGGGCCAGAGACACCTGGAGGTCTCCCAGAGTCTTGAGAAGATCCCTCGTTCCCAGATCCCGTTCCCCTCTCCTTCCATCCAAGTAAGCCATGCTGGATTTAGGACATTCAGAATTCAACAGAGCTGAGTGACCCCGTGACCCTGCCATCTCACAGTGACTAGACAAGAACACAGGGTATCTCCCTGACCCTTCAAAGTCTGTCTCTTTCAGCCTTTACAGATATCTTACTGGAGGCAAACTATCAGTCGTTTTGCTCTGGTTGTCTGGGGTCCCTCAGGGTTTTCTTGATAAGACAAGAAGTGTTAGTCTCTTAAAAATATGCCCAGGACTGGAGCAGTGGCTCGGAAGTTACAGCGCTTGCCTGGCATATGTGAGTACATGGGTTCAAACCCCCAGCATCACCTACACAACTAAGTATCAGAGCAACAAAGGCCACATGAAAAACTAAAAAAAAAAAAAAAAAAAAAAAAAAAAAGGCCCAGTCCCTGCCTGTCCTTGGAACAACAGCTCATCACTAGTGGTCGATTCCATCTCTTCTACAACATCCATGTTTTCTTAAAGGTACAGAAGAGACTCTGGAATGAGGATCTGGGATGACCAAATGGCAGAAGCAGCCATGAAGGAGAAATTTCTGGTCAAATGCTTTATCTTCTTGGGTGAATGGCATGAGTCAGGCTCATGAAAGCCAAAGGTTTCTCTTCCAGTAATATTCTGGAGCATTATTCTAAGCTAAAGCAAAACTTTAGAGTTCTGATGTTTAATTCAGTGGTTAGAAACTGGGAAAAATTCTTAGATCCCTGTAAATCTGCAGGTTTTCCGCACGACCAGCTATTTTCATAGCTCGTGAGTGGCTGTTCTTTGTTGACTCATTACAACACTCCTTCACAAAGAATCGTTTAGTTTCCACAAGCTGATCACAGTCCTAATGAAAGCCATGAATGGCAGCGTTTGCCCTGAGAGAAGAGCAGCAGATCACGGTTCGCTGGGCAGTACCTGTGTCTGACCTCAGGTTCTCCTGGGCTCCAGAGAGCAACCATTCCTCTTAATTCCTCTCTCACATCTTTTTATGCCCCCAATCTCACCAACAAATCTCTACACCAGCACTTTCTTCTACAGAGAGGTTGAACAAAATATCTTTAATTCCCTACTCTTTTTAGACCGTGAAATGATGGCTGGTGGTGAATTGTTTATACATTCCACCAAAACAAGCCAACAAGAAATAGAATAAGTTGGCTCATTTCTTTGCTCAATGAGTTCCAGAAAATTCCATTATGCTGTTAATTGGGTTTCCAAAAATGGATGAGCAATTGCCAAAAATACAGCAAAAGAATAAGCACTGTACTAGGACTCAAAAAATTAGTTTTACTTTTGATTTAACCTGCTTATGTTTTCTCTAAACTTTACCTCTACCTAAGCTGTGTGGCCTCAGGAAAGCATATGGCCTCTCTGAGTTGGGATGTGGGCTTGTTGATCTCTCAGGTCTTCTTACCTCCCTGTAAGGTAAGAGGGGAATAGGACCTCCCAGGTCCTGTTCACATTTCACCATATACATTCTTATTATTACTTATCTAGGACCTAAAAGAAAATCATTCATTTTTATAGTCCACCATTCATTTTGAGGTTATTATTATTATTTTGCATCTGATAATACTGTGGAGGAGAGCTTAGTTCACAATGAATGAGCAAATATTTCTGAAACTTAGACGAATGCAGGGAGGAATAGTTTGTGTTTGGTTTTCTATTATTTGAGTCCCCCCACCCCCTGCCTGGAAGCACAGGATAGGAGGAGGGGAGAGGGGCCTCACTCCTCTCTTTCCCTCTTCCTACACTAAGGCACAGTGAGTTCCACTGTACAAGGGAGGCTCTCTCTAATGCCCGGTCCTTCTCTTAGTCGTTGCCTCACCCAGGTTTCTGCTATGCATCTGGGCCCTGCCCAGAGGACTCGGCTTATCAACAAGATAAAAAGTGTTCCTTGTTAAAGTGTTATCTGGTTATATTTAAAGCAATCTGACTCACCTAGAGGGATGGTGGGCTAAAAGAAGAATCTCAAGCCTAGTGTGGTGGCACAAGCCAGTAATTACAGCAACTCCAGCGGCTGAGGCAGGAGGATCTCAAGTTCAAAGTCAGTCTCAGAAACTCAGCAAGGTTCTAAGTAACTTAGTGAGACCCTGTCTCAAAATAAAAATTAAAAAGGGCTAGGGATGTGGCTCAGTGATGAAGCTCCCCTGGATGAGGGGGAGGAAGAGTCTCAGGATAACAGGTGTGGAGGTACAAAGGTCTAGAGGGAAGGTCCTGCCAAGAGATTCAAGTTACACAGCTCTGGACCAGGGTGGGGCATGAAAAGAGTGGCTGATCAAAAAGGCAGGAGAGCTCCACAGAAATGTAGAAAAGGTGAGTTCCAGCACATCCTAGGCCCAAAGTGGAGCCCAGGACACATCTGTGGGAGAGGGCTGAGTGGGAAAATCACCCTGGGGGTCACCTTTGAGGCATTTTCCTACTAAAGAGCTCATGTCTCCTCTGCTCTATGGCCAGCTTGGACACCTGCTGCAGATGGAAGCAGCCACGGGTTCTCCAGCTGAGCCTCAGCGACCTTCCACGTGCCTCTGGCTGCTCCATCCTCACACCCAGACCTCCCCCCACCCTCCATTGGGCACGTGGATCTATTCACAGTTGTCCACTCTCCAGACCCTTCTAGTTCTGCATCACCAGGGTGCCTTTCCCCTGGAGGAGCCTCTTCTCAGCCTGCAAGATCCAACTCAGGTTGTCCCTGGGCTTCGTACTCACTTCTAAATGTGGAGTCCACCCAAATCGTTTCTCCCTGCCTTCACTTCCCCACTTGGTTATCAACTCCGGGACATCGGAAAGGTCACATCTGTCTTTTCACCATAGTGCTTGATACAATCCTTGGCATGTGAGGGCTGATTTTGTATTGACTTGGTTAAGCTGTGACATCCAGTTGTTTTGTCAAACATCAGACTAGATGTAGCTGTGACGGTGTTTTCTAGATGTGATAAATATTTATATAAATAGGCTTTGAGAAAGGTAGATTGCCTTCCACAATATGAGTGGGCCTCAGCCAATCAGCTGAAGTTGAAGCCCTTCCCCACAAAGAAGAAGCCATTTCTGTCTCCATGTTGCTTTCAGATTCAAGTCTGGATCTTCAACTCTTTTTTTTTTTTTTTTTAAAGAAAGGACAGTGAAAGAGAGAGACAGAGACAGAGAGAGAAAAAAATCAATTTTTATTGAGTTTTTCACATGGCCTTTGTTGCTGTGACACTTAGTTGTGTACATGGGTTCTGGGGTTTGAACCTGTGTACTTGTGCATGGCAGGCAAGTGACCCAACCGCTGAGCCACCATTCCAGCCCCAACTCTGTTTTTTTTTAGTGAGTGCATTATAGTTATACATAGAAGTTGGGTTCATTTTGAGAAACTCATATATGTATGAAATTTGATTTACTCTATTGCAGTCCCTGCCCCCCCACTTTCCCTTCCTCCCTCCTCCCTCTATTCTCCTTCCTGTATTCTATTGATCTTCCTTTCATTCACTTACTCTTCACTTTTGATTCGTATGTCACATAAAGGTGAAATTCCCTGTGGTATATTTATACATGCATATAACATGATTTAGTTCAATTGATTCTGCCTTTCCTTCCCTTTCCTGTCTCTCCTCCTTCTCTCTCAATTTCCTTCTTCTTCTACTCCACTGATGTTCCCTATGTATTTATAATATCTCACCCCGGCCCGATCCCCACCTGTAACATCAACTCTTATTAGGACTTCAGCCTTCCAACCTGCCCCACCTTACAAAGTTTAGACTTACCAGCCCCACAATCAACTGAACATTTCATATATATATGAATATATAAAACCTTTCATATATATGTGTGTGTATAAATGTATATATATGTCTATGTGTATATATGTATATATGTCTGTATGTATATATATGTGTATATATGTATATATATGTCTATATGTGTATATATGTCTATATGTATATATGTGTGTTATATGTATATATTTCTGTATGTATATATATGAGTATATATGTATATATATGTGTATATGTGTATATACATGTCTATATGTATATATATGTATGTATATATATGAGTATATATGTATATATATGTGTATATGTGTATATACATGTCTATATGTATATATATGTATGTGTGTATCTCCTATCCTATTGATTCTGTTTCTCTGAAAACCCCTGATTAATGCAGTGTGTGTTTACTAAGCATTTATTGAACTACATACCTAGTAGCAAGGAAAGAAAGTTAGCAAGAGGGACTAAGACTGACAGGAGAGAAAAATGGCTGAATCTGTGAGTGTAGGTAGACAGAGATTTGAATAACCAGGAAAGAAACGACATGCTACTATTTTTAAAATAATGACTTTTATGTTTATTATGCACCTGGGTGCCATATGTGCATAGAAACATTTTAATGCAATTGGATTTCATTAAATTTTAGAGATTCCTATGTAAATATCAGACTTTAAGGTAGAACAAGATTAAGATCTTGAAAGGGGGATTTAGGATAACATAAAGCATACATAATAAAGGGCATTTATATTGAATGGGGGATTTTCTGGAATCCTTGGACTTTTGGGAACTGGATTAAGTCCCTAGGATTCCTAAACCTTTGGGAGTCTTCAAACTATTTTCAGTACTTTTAAAAGTCATGTTGAGGTCCTGGCCTGTCTGCTAAGCCTGCGTGGCTCATTGAAATGTCCAGCTTTGTTTGCTTGGGCTAGAATTCTATGCAGCCCATGTGAGGGTGTTGGTTCTCCCTTGCTGCTCAATATCTCCATTTGGTCATGGTTTATATCTTTGAATACATTTTTAGATATGAAAATGTGGATCAACTATTTAGCAAGTACAGGACGTTAGGAAGTCTTTTGGAGCAAAGGAGCCTAGGAAGTGGTGAAGAGAGTCAGGCAATGCAAGGGGTTTCTGGCGATGGGAAAGTGGGGATTCTCATCCTGGATGGTGGTTGTGCCCCTATGAGGCCCAAAGACACAGCCAGGTCAGCACAGTGTCTGATTAACTGCAAAGTTTATGGTGGCCAAATGATAATGTCCCTGGACTGCTTGTAGGCCTGATCTCCAGGTCCCACACAGATCCTACCAGGGGGAAGCCCAGAGAAGCCACCCAGGAAGTCAGAGCACCCAGGTGACAGGCCACGTGCTGGAGTGGCAACTGCAGCAGTGTTGCTCAGTACACTTGACCTTGGGGACCAGGATCTGGGGCCAGCCCAGCCCAGACTGCTTGACTTTAAATCCCAGCTCTGTCCCTTACTGGGCTCTGACTTCTCTGCGTTGGTTTCCTTATGGACTAACTAACTGGTAATGGTGTGTACACGAGTGTGGTGAAGATCAAATAATGTGTCATTCAGCACCTAGAACGCTGGCAGGAACAGAGTGGAGTCCTGTTATTTGAAGCATTGTGCCACGCGTCTTGCACACATCTTCTTCTAACCTCCAGGACAATTCCCCAAGGTAGGTAATATTATTAATTCCATTTTTTATATGAGAAAACGTAGGCTCAGAGAGTTTTAGAAACTTGTCCTATGTCACCCAGTTTATCAAAGCTGGCTTTGAGGAAAGCCTTGATACGTCTTACCTTTCTCAGTGGGGCAAAGGATGTGCCTGCCTGGAGGATACCAGAGTCTCTCGCTCACTGTGTGCCTTTGGATAAGTCCTGAGCTTCTGCTTTCTCATCTGTAAAATTAAAGGATTTTTCTCAGTTTCAAGAATATAGCACGGTTCCATGTAAGGTCCTTATAGAAATCCTCTGCATGAATTTTGCAACTGCTTCTTTCAAAGTAGAAAGTTTAAAGATCACTGTAGGGATATATCACTTGGCAATAATTTTCTTGGTGTCAGGCACACAAGTGGTGCTCAATAAATGCTTCTTTCTATGTTTCATTTGATTTTTAGACATGGAAGTTTGACTAGCAGTGAGCAGATTATTATGACATGAAAAATTGAGGTCTTGTGATTTAAGGAGCAAAAACAAAGAATTTGAGTGGATGGACACATTTTGTTCTTTGAAATAAAATCTTAGATGATACGAAAATTTTATATTTAAAAACTCCTAGGGATTTAGATGCAGAGATCTTGAAGGCTCTTCCTGGAGCAGGACCACTATGGCAGAATAAGCCACACCTAGCAGAGGCCAGGACACTGTACAGGCCAGCTGTGCTCACTTCCTTGGGCTGTCAATCACATCTCCAAGACTCAGTTCAGTTTAGACACTCATGTCTTCACAAATGCAGGTATCCTCAGAGGGGTTGTTTCCCGGGCCTGCTGAGGATACCAAAATCCATGGAATAGTATTTACATAAAACCTATGCACATCCTCCCATGTACTTCAAATCATCTCTAGATTGCTTATAATATCTAATTCAAAGTAAATGCTATGTAAATTGGTGCTATTGCTTAGGGAATAATGTCAAGAAAAAGTCTACATTCAGTACAGATTTGATTTTGTTTTCTAAATATTTTTGATCTGAGTTTGGTTGAATCTGCGGGTGCAGAACCCATGGATGTGGGAGGGCTGTATATGCTAGTGTACCAGTTTCCACCTTGGAAATAATTTTTTTCTGCCTTCAGGACCAGCGGGGAATCCTCTCTGCCAGGTGAGTTCCGTCCGATCATGTCTGATCAATGTGGAGGTGAGGTGAGTACAGACTAAGCAGTTCCCTGTATCTTGGGGAGCAGTGAAAACAGGGGTTTAGGAGGGCTCCAACAGCTTTCCCAGAAGTAGGTACAAAAGATCCATAAAATAATAATGAAAAGACCTGGGGTTCTGTGATTTAATATCCCATTAACTACCTGAGCTTTTGTTCTAGGCAGAGAGATGTGCGTCCCTCTTCTTGTTACATAGCAAATTAGCGGAGGCAAAATACATCAGCCAACTTCTGTGCCTCGGTTTACCCTTCTATCATAAGTTCTACTCTGTGGGAAGCTCATTATTTATACACTAGAAAGGAGAAGATAGGAGGGACATAGAATAGGAGAAAAGGATTTCTTTTTCCTTATTGTAATCCATGGTTAGAATGCCAAACAGCTCATTTCTAAAAGACTTGACAGAGGAGGGCCAGTGAGACCATGCTAATGCAGCCCGGTACCAGACTGAGCAGAAACAAGTGACGTGGCTGTAGCTTGGTGCCTTTACAAACAGCTCTCCCTGGGAGCTGCTCCTCAAGGCCAGGCCTCTTGGGTTGTCCTGGGCGGCAGATGGAAATGATTTGGGCACATCCGGTATGGCCTGAATTTGATCCTTAGGGTAAGATCTGAGAAAAAAAGAAGAAGGAAGAAAGCAAACCGATTCCCTTAAAAACTGTGCATTTTGAACGTGTGATATTTAATGTCCACCCTTTAGAGCTGTACTCTTAACTCTGGGTTTGTAAGACACAACATGTTTTTCCCCTAATCCTTTCCAAAAATGCATTCCATAAATTGTTAGCATCTCTGCCAATGGCCCCAGTAAATTCACATACCAGCTTTAAAGTCAACCCCTTTTAAACCAATGCATTAGTCCCTTGAGTTAGGGGATATTATTTCCAGACTCCTATAGCTGTTGGCTTTTTTTTTTTTTTTAGGTTTCAAATGATCATCATGTTTTGTAATTGTTAATTTTTAGTGAAAAATAGACACAGTGGCAGATGCATGTGTACAGTAGCTATGACATTCTCCCAAGGCCCCTCAGCATACTCTCAGACACCCTGACATTACGCTACCTACCTCCTTGCTGCACTCTCTTTCCTAAGGACTCCAAACTCTTCTTGTTCAGAATGTCCAAGAAATTCTCATATACCCTGGTGAGCCTCTGCTTTATTATTATTTGATTTTTAACAGAGAGGTGGTGATGTGTAGTGCTTTATTTAACACATGTGATCCAGAGCTGCACTCTCTAGATTTGAAGTGAGCTCTACCGCTTGTGACTGTGTGACCTTAAGCAACTGAATTAACTGCCCTGTGCCTCCATTTCCTCATTTTAAAAATGAGAGTGATAATAGTGTCCACTTCATACACACACACACACACACACACATGGGAATCACTTAAGCAGGGCTCATAAAGAAAAAGTTCCACATAAGTGCTAGTTATTATTACAATTTTGTAGCATTGGGGGCTGCTCTGATGACTTTCAACTATCAACATGGAAGATTCTGGAAGGATCTGAGGATAAGTTAAAATGCACGCAGAGAATGAAGATAAACAGGTCTTCTGGCTTTGTGACCTTCTAAGGCCATTTAGTTTATCTTCTGAGAAAGGCATCATGATGGAAAGACTCTTGGCTAGTAAAGGACAGGGGGCTCCTAAGTATGAGGTGCCACCCTATCTTAGGGCCGTGGTTGACAAGCTGAGGCTAGAGCTGGTTCTGGGTCTCAGTTCCCAGTCCTTCCCACTGGCCCGTGCTGCATCTCCTTGGGCAGGGCTGCCACACCTGGTCTAGGTCCTCATCGTTACTGTCCGGATAAGCAACACTCGGGGAGTCTTGTCTTGAGTTTTCCCTGTCCTCTCTTTGTAGAAATCACTTTGTTCAGAAATAGTTTTCTCTCATCCGACTCCGATGCTTAAGATCTATAGGGCTTCTCTCCTCTACATGTTGTGGCTTTGGCCATGACTCTGATTTTCAGAGTCAACATGAAAACTCTGCTTCGATGTATCTCATTTTTTATGTTACTTCTTATTCCCTCTAGTGCTTAATAATTTGTTTTCCCAAAGGGTAGGTGCTCTTATTGCCAAAAGAGGGGCAGGGACACTGAGAGTTTGCTCAACACATATGCAGCATCTCCAGGGCTCCAAGGTGATAGCAGGCGCAGGGCTAGAAGATGCTCCCCTCCTCGTGCTCTCTTATGTGTGTCAGGAGTGCCCTGCGGGAGGAAGATACCTGTATCTAGGTGAGGCAGGACCCTGTAAGGCAGCTGTGGCACAGTAAGAACACCAGAGGCAGAGCTAATTGTCTGACTCCCATGGGATGGCAAAGATAACCAGAGGCAGCCTAGGCTAGCAACAAGGGGCTGGATGGGAAGTCAGGAAATTATGTGATTATTGGCAGAGGATTAATGAACAAAACCTATTCCTAATCAAAGAATTCTTAATAAAGATTCTCAGAGCTTCTCTACCTTCTGGAAACTCACACAGCAAAGAAAAAAAATTATCCACCTTTGGGAACCCCAAGGCCCATTAGTGTCAGCCTCTGGCTCCTTGGCATGGAATCTAGGTGCCACCACAGAGCAGGAATTCTCCAATTAAAGCTCCTCCTGGAAGAACTGGAGATGACATTCCCCTTGACCTGAGCTGGTGCAGTTCCAATTATCCCAGGGTTCCCATGAAGCAGCACACAGGCTGGGAGGTATTCAGGAGCCCCTCCTCCACTTCCAAAGAAACTGTCCCCATTTGGAAAGAAGAGAAGCCTGAGTAAGAACCACTGCTTTTAGGTGTGAAGTCTGAGATGAAGCAACTGGCTGTGGGTTGGCCTGCTTGGTGACAGCCTGTGGTATAACCCAGATCTTGGATTTCTCATGCCCTGTCTGCCCCCTTGCATGTCACCTACTGTAATGAGAACTGGCTTGAGTGCATATAGCTCTCAAATAATGATGCTATAGGAAGCTCAATAATGATATTTTAAAAGCACTGAAAAAGCAACAAAATGTCTACAAAAGCATATGCAAGATTATCTATGGCCAGCAGCCCAGTGAGACAAAGGCATCTTCACAGCCAGCTTGGAAGTGTACTGTTCTCCCTCCTCCACCCAAGCCAACGATAACAAGGCCAACCCCTGGTAGAACCTGCTCCTCAGTAGCTTCACTTTCCAGATGCTTCTTCCACAGCTGTCTCCTCTGCAGCACCCCTTTCTCCTGTCAGAACAGGGAGGAATCTGCCACCAATAATCCCCCCTGTGGCTCAGTTGATTACCCTTTTTATGCTCAACAGTGTCCTCAGACTTTTCCATTCCTTTAGGGATATTTGCTGTTAAATTTTTATCTCTAATGATTTCATCATAATTTTGACTCTGATTAAAGGAATTTCAGGCATCTTTGATGGAACAAAGGGAAAGATGCTTTTTCTTAATGGTTGGAGACGATCTTGTAATCATATTCAGTATTAATCCAAGGTACCCTAAGGTAGTTTAAGAGCAAATTTTAAAAGGATTATCTTTCAAAGGTGGAAATTCCCCCCTCTTGTGATCCTCATTCACAAGTACAATGTGAAGCATGCTTGGTTGATCTTTTAACTACAGCCTGCCTCAAAAGTCCCTCCATGCGTTTTTCCAGAAGTCTGCCTAGTAGGGAGATGCACAGGGTTGGGAGAGCACCCTCCTCCCTGACCTTTTCCCACTGACCAAAACTTAATTTTCCCAGCCTCTGCCAACTCCCCTGTGGTGTAGAGTGTTGCAGGAAGCAAGGAGCAATTCTTCTTTTCTTGCTTCATTAAGAGAACACCATGTCACTTCTCCCAGTGGGAGGAGGGGTTTGGGGATGTCTACAGAGGTTAAGGTCAGAACTCCAGGGGAAGCAGATAGCTCTGTACCTTCCCCACAGTATTGCCCAGGGCCAGCCTGGAGCCTGCCTCAACTTGGCTAAGGGCTCCAGGACTGTCCTTCCTCCCTTTCCTCTTGCCCACCCCACCCATCCCCACCTTCTTTTAGCTCTTCCCACCTGTTGCTTCTGGGCTCCTACTTGCATTCTTTCTATCTGCTGGCCTTTTTCAGGTTGATTTACTTTGTATTTAATCATAGCTTCACATTTTCCTCTAACTGAAATCAAGATTTATACCTGTACTGTGTTCATTTGGAGAATAAAATCTGGGGTAAAGATTGCCATTAGGTTAATATCCTTTCTCCCTCCTTCCCTCCATCACTTCCTTCCTTCCTTTATACCAGGGACTGAAACCAGAAGCACTTCACCATTAAGCCACATTCCTAGCCCTTTTTATTTATTTATTTATTTTTATTTTGAGACAGGGTCTCTCTAAGTTGCTTAGGGCCTTGCTAAGTTGCTGAGGATGGTTTTGAACTTGTGATCCTCCTGCCTCAGCCTCCCAAGCCACTGATATTAGAGCAGTGCATCACCAAGGCAGGCAAGTAATTACTTTTCAACAACTTCTTATTTCTTAGTTGCTACAAATTATTTGCCTGTACCACAAACAGTACCATCCCGTCCTCAAAATGTACTGGCCTTCAATTGCAACCAGAAGCTGGGAGCCTCAGATTGCAAGTGCTTGGGAAGTAAGATTCCTGGCTTTATGCACAGGGTCTGCTGTTGTTTGGGTGGGGGAGATGGTGGGGAAGCCTAGATCTTGAGACTTCAATGCCCGGATAAGGTCCATGGGCCAAACACAAATTGAATTTTACTTATCTGAGCCATAGAGTGTACTGTGACTCCATTCCGTTAATTGCAGTAAGACAGAAAGGCAAGATGTATATATTTAATAATAAGTTTACTTTAAAATCGGTTTTGAAAAACCTATACTTCATGTAATGAATGGGCTTTGAAAAGCAAGAAAGAGAGAAAAAGCATACCCATCAAAAGGGAGCGGCAAAATAAATCCCAATGGAAAATTTGTGCCTTTCTGCGGTTGGAGTCATTTGGTCAAGAAGTGATGAAGTTACAAATTTCTGAAAAGGGTGTGTGTTTTGGCATTACTGAGGTCCAGGTCTCAGCATGATCCCAAGGCAAGGTCAGCATTTAACTCCAATGCAGAATAAAGAGGAGGAAGTGGTCACAACCAGCATTCTTTGGCACCACGACAGTGCCTCCATGGTCTAATATCACCCATGAGTCTTTTCATCTCAATTTGGAACCAAGCTCTCTCATCGGCCTGTGTACCCAGTGTCCCTTGCAATGGAATTTGTCTTTTAACTCTAGGCAGGAGTGGTTGGTAAAAAGTGATTTGCAGCTGGAGGCTTGCAAGACCTTTGTGCAGACTCTGCACAGAGGACCTGTGTATGTAGCAGCAGCAGCTGTTACGCTGAGGTCCTGGCCATGGGAAGCAGTATGTGTTTCCCACCCAGTGAAGCCTCTCTGCCCTTGCTCAAAACATGGCTATTGATGTCAACACATGTCATCTGATCACAGATCAGACTTGAATTGACATGCAAGAAAAAAGAAAGAAGGTGACCCATTGCTGAGCCCAGAATCGCTGTGAGGACAAAGCTGTGTGGAAAGGGAGCACACGTGGGTACAGGGGAGGAGAAGAATGTGTGGCCCTTTTTGCAACCTACCAGACCATTGCCAAGTGGAATAGCAGCAGCAGATGTTCTAGCACCCAGCACCAAGCACGGTCATCAGGAGGGCAGCGTCTGTGCCCAGCAGCTGGGGCACTGAGACCTTGCTATAGCAATCCCATGTGTGCTCTGAGTCATGTTCTCAGCTGAGTGGCCTTCCAGGCATAACTCTCTGGCCTTCCCAAAGAGTCTGTGAGTCACCTAATATCCTTGAACAAATTCCTTTTTCTGTTTAGACCAGCTAGAGTGGTTTCCACTGTTTCTAATTAAGGACCCGAACACTGACCGCTTCCTGAGCTGGAGCTCTGTGGTTTTAAAGACTTGGCACTGAAGAAAGAACAATTTATCGTTTTGCATTATTTTCTGCAAACCTAATGTTCTGTCACCTTTTGTGCATGTGTTGATATAATCCATGTTTTTAATACACAAGCTCTGGGCTCCCCAAATGTCAAAGCAGATGATTGAGAGAGGAAGGAAAGCAAACTCCTATCTCTCCCATTTAGAAAAGCATGCACATAAATTTTGGGTAATAAATCTCAGCTCTCTAGCTCCACACAGTGTCCTGTTGAACTGGTGCAACACCCTATTAATTTGAAAAAATGAAAATGAAACTTTCTGACCGTAGTGTCATTAGACAGCCTGTTTTTTGACAAATTTTGGATATAGATCTCAATTAAAACAACTAGAAAACAGTCTGAGATAGTGACTAAGAACATGAGCTTTGGATTTAGATCAGCCTGGATTTCAGTCCTGCTACAGATCTATTCTAGCTTTGTGACTTTGGGCCTGTCACTCAGCTTTTCTGTGTCTTCTCTGAAAGACGAGGATAATAAAAATGTCCACCTCATATTATTGTGAAGACGAAAACAAGATCCAAGACCTGGCTTGGATTTTTAAAGAATGATCCATGGAAGTTAAGTCATTATTCCTGAATGATAAAATTTAAATCAAGATTCTAAATATGGAACTTTTGTATAACTTCAACAGTCATAAAAATATAGTTATTGTCACTTTCTCCTCCTGTGATGCTAGTCACAATATAATTTCCAGAACTGGTGCATTTATAAATATCAAAGGTCCACTTTTAATCTCTTTTTAAATATAATAGGATTTGCAATTCTCACCCAAACACACATGAGCACACACTATATCATTCAAGATATAGTATAGATGAACGCTTTTCAGAGAAGACTACCAAACCCTGGATGATGTTGGGTGTTTTTCAGTTATGTAAAATGGCTTTAAACATTTTTAAGCATTTTGGCTATGAAGGTTTTTCAAGGTTTATGAAATATACATAAGACATGTTGTTTAGAAGTTTGTTAGTATGATATTCTTAAACAGACTTTATATATTATAGAAAAAAATTGAAAGCGGCTTAATTCTTTTCCCCACTTGGAACTTGAATTCTATCCAAATGATGGAATTTGTTTAAGCATAGAGATGTTCTACCACTCAGCTACACCCCCAGCCTTTTTTTCTTTTTATTTTGAGACAGGGTCTAAGTTGCCCAGGCTAGCCTTGAACTTGATATCCTCCTACCTCAGCCTCCCAAGTTGCTGGGATTGTAGGTGTGCACTACCATGCCCAGTGAGAAATGCTTATGATAAATTAAAAGAATGCAATAAGGGACATAAATCAAGAACACATCTATGAAGAATGAAACATAAGAGGATCTTTTCAACTTATTTTCAAAATATTTATGCTGTTGCATTTAGCTCCGTAATTTGAATGAAAACAAGGCGTGGCTCCTTAAGTAAACTGTTTCTACGCCATTACAGCAGCAACTTGTGGAGAAATGCTCTGAGCTGACAGAATACTGGACTTCACTCGCCTTCCTGTCCACCAGCATCAGGGTTTCAATCTCAGCCAGAGTCCAGACAGGCTAAGATCACACACTGACTACAAGAAATATCTTAAAGAACAAATTTATACCATGGACAGTTAGTTAGCACTCAAGGGGAATCAATCTGGGGAAGTCTGGAGACCCAGTTTACATGAATCCATTCAGGTGTCCTGCCAGTGAAGATGTGAACAAGCGGGACCCAGTGGGGGAAGGTCACGGGGCTGGCTCCACAGGGACTGGAGTGCTGAAGGATGAGCAAGGATTAGGCAGGCAGTGAAAGGAGGGCATGGTGGAGGTGGTAGTGGTGGGAGGGAGTTCAGGCCAAGGAGTCGATGGCTGCAAAGGCCAAGGAGGTGATGGGTGGTGCAAAGGCAGAATCTGAAAGGGTGCAGGTGTCCCTAGCAGTCTGCATCAGGCTTTGAGGGGCAGCCCTTGGAGCTGTCACTCAAACTGTCAGGAGGGATCCGAGTGCATAAAAGTGGAGGCAGGGGCATCAATCAAAAGACTGCCAAAATGTTTAGAGAGAAAAAAATGAGGGCTTGACTCAAGGGGGAAGATGGGATGAGTTTGAATGATAAGAGAGAATCAGGGGCTGGAGCGGTGGCTCAGTGGTTACGGCACTTGCCTGGCATGGGTGAGAACCCGAATTCAAACCCCGGCATCACGCTCACAATGAAGTCTCAGAGCAAAGAAAGCGACATGAAAAAATAAATAAAATCGATTCTCTCTTTCTCTCTCCTTCACATTGTTCCTCTCTCTTTAAAAGAAAATAAAATAAAAATGATAAGAGAGAATCAGAAACAGGAAAGTCAAGGGCGATGGCTAGGTTGCTGGCTGAGTGGGTGCACTGGTGGAACCCATGCTGCCAGACAAGTCTCCAGAAACCCACAAGGGCTTGATATTGGTTTATATCGTAGATTGAAAACTGACTACCTGAGCACAGGTGCACAACTATACTCTCAGCCACTCAGAAGTCCAAGGCAGGAGGATCACAGGTTTGAGGTCAGTTTGGGCAACCTAGTGAGATGCTGTCTCGAAATTTAAAAAATAAGAAAAAATTTTTTTATTCAGAAATTTATTTATTGAACAATCAAACAAATTTCTAATGAAATAATATAATATGTATATATAAATTCTGAAAATTACATTTACTTCCAAGAGCCCCCCATCTGCCCACCCTTACACCCCCCCCCCACTCCTTTACAAATGCCTTAGGTTGTATGACATTACAAAAGGCTGGGGATATAGCTTAGTGGCACAGTGTCCTTGAGTTCAATCCCTAATGCTGCAAAGAAAACCAACTGCCTCTTTGCCAGGCTAAAATCTCATGGGGCCCCCAAATATCTATGTTTACATTTATGGTTACATTTGTTGAGCTCTGTAGTTCCATAATCAGAGAAAGAAATATCCCTCACGGGAGGAATCCTCGGCCTTTCCAGGCATGACCTTTATCTGGAGGCATTTGTGAATAAATACTGACCCCCAGTGTCTAGGTGCAGAAATAAGATTTTAAAAAGTAAAGATCAGAAAATAGGAAGATTCCTGGGAAAGTACGTAGAATTTCAGCTGCAAATAACATTTCCTGCGATTTAATTCAGGAACCCGAGGTATTTCACAAGTAAAAAATACTGACCAACCAACCTATGGCTAGGGGCTGCCTGGAGAACTCTAGTGTGTGTTCTGTAAAAACCAGTGCCAGGATGGAGCAAATGGCCTCAATCATGAGAGCAGAGTGGCATGCTGGCCTCTCTGGTCCAGAATTTACACACACCAAGATCCAAGTTCACCTACTTCAAAAAGTCTTCCTGCTAAACTGGTGGATTTTGTGCTATTATTTGACTCATGCAAAATCCAGCTCTGACTGCCCAACCTAGGTCAATACGGCATCCAGTGAAGTTTCCTCTCAAGTGGATGAAACCAGGCAGTGTGGTCAGGCAGATGTCCCCTTTTCCACAGTTGTGTAGTTAAGAGTGAATCATAGGACATTCTTTTGGTAGGAGGGACTGAACCCAGAGGCACTTCAGCACTGAGTCACATCCCTAGTCTGGTTTTCATTGTTGCTTCTTTTTTTGTTTTGTTTTTGAGACAGGGCCTTGCTAAGTTGCTGAGGCTGGCTTTGAACTTGCAATCCTCCTGCCTTAGCCTCCAGAGCTGCTGGGATTACAGGTGTGCACCACCACACCCGGCTTCACAGGACATTCTTGAGTAAACTCTAGCAAAATTACTCGACATGAGAGTGTGACCCTCTAACATCTTGGTCAATAGTTGCTGCAGTTGCTATCACGGTGTCATCTGCTTTCTTAAGACTAGAAACTGGGCACCGGCTCTTTGGAAATAGGCTATGTCATATCCTGGGCAATGTGGAGGCTTCTTTTTTCTTAACTTGGGTTTGTAGAGAATTAAATGTGTACGTCAAGCAGCAAAGTTGTCTTGACAAAGCAGCTTCCTTTATGAAAAGGAGATCTTTTCCAAGAAACTTTCGCTTCTTTCTTTTTTAAAGAGAGAGGGACAGACAATGAGAGGGTGAGAGAAAGACAGAATCAAATTTTATTTAGTTTTTCTTGTGGCCTTCATTGCTCTGAAACTTTGTTGTGTACATGGTGCTGGGGTTCGAACTTGCGTACTTGTGCATGACAGGCAAGCACCGCAACTACCAAACCACTGCTCCAGCCCTGCTTGTTTCTTGAGATGGGGTCTTGCTATATTGTCAAGGCTGGTCTTAAACTCCTCAGCTCACATGATCCTCCCACCTCTGCCTCCTGTGTAGCTATGACTATAGGAACCTGGTTTTTAAAAGTGAGAATAGACTTAATTGTCAGTGGACAGCTGCAACGTAAATAAAAGGCAAATTTTTAAGGCCAACTGGATCCATTTGTGTTCCATTGTGGCTATGAGCACTTTCATTTCAGGTCACTGGACCTCATCAATCTCAGTAGAAGGGTACATGGAGTGGTAAAAACAATGATTGCTTTGGAGTCACATGGATTAAAGCTGGACTATGACACTGAGCTGGACTATGACACTGGGGACATTTGGGGGGAGGCTGCTGCAGGGAGCCAAAATTCAAGAAAAACAGAGGCCCTGTTATTAAGTTTAGGAGCCAAATGATTGCACCAAGAAGGGTAGGCAACTGTAGTCCTTTATCTGATTTGATGCATCAGCCCAGGCTGATTGCTGATCTCATGGGTAGCTGTACCCTCAAAGACAACAAAAAGAAAATAAATGTACAATTTGCTGCTCCTTTTTTTTTTAAATTTGTATCAGGGATTGAACCCAGGGTGCTTAACCACTGAGACACATCCCAGCCCTTTTTATTTGTTAATTTGAGACAAGGCCTCACTAAGTTGCTGAGGCTGACTTTGAACTTGCGACCCTCCTGACAGTCTCCGGAGCCACTGGGATTACATGTGTGCACCACTAAGCTTTCAAGAACACAAAGTGCTGGCACCCTTACCCAGTCCTCAGTAAAACAAGGTACGTTTGAATGGCTGTACGTCATACAAACTTATTAGACTTGTTTCTTGGTCAGGTTTTTCCTTCTGTTACCTATTTTTCCCAGATTTATTTTGAAAAATTTCAAAATTACAGAAAAGTTGAAAGAACACTACAACAGTACATTAGAAAGCAGTCAGTCCCTCGATTCATCAATTATATTTGCTCTATTTGTTGTCTCTCTTTAAACATATGGGAATGTCTTGTGGGCCGAGTCATTTGCAAGTAGATTTCAGACACTGGGAAACCCTACCCTTAAATTTGTCAGTGGGCATCTCCCAACAACAAAGCCATTCCTTTACCCAATAAGTGTAATATTTATTATTGCCTGATATATAGGCATATTCAAACGTTTCCCAAATGCCAAAAACTGTCCTTTGTAACTTTGTCAAAATCCTGAGTCAGTTAAGCTTCACACATTACATTTTGTTGTCCATTATGTTTAGGGTTATTTGATCTGGAACTGTCCCCCTCATGTTTTAGTGTTTGTTTCTTGGCCTGGACATATTTTTGAAGAGCCCCAAGCCAGTCGTTACTTGGAATGCCCTATATTACAAATTGGCCTTGTTGCTTTTTCATTATTAGATTCAGTTTAAGCTTTGGCAAACTACACGGGTGCTATGCATTTCCCATGATTTATAGGAGGTGGCACACAAAGTCACATCCATTTGACTCATCTGGGCTAAGGTTAATCACTTTGTTGCAGTGGCGTCTAACTGATCTCTCTGTTGTGAAAATGTGTTTTTTTTCCTTTGAAATTAATACGATTAGCATGAGTCGAGGCTGTGAATGGTCATGTCTGTAAAATAGCCCAATGATTTTAGTGTCCACTGGTGATCCTTGTTTGAATCAGTTATTTATGACATTGGAAGTTCCATAAAGATGCTTTTCTTTTTGTTCCCTTCTCCTTGTTTAAAAAAAATAAAAAACAAACTGTATTTTACAGGTTATTTTCACCCTCCTTCTTTTTAAATCTCAAACTGAATCAAATTTGATCCTTCAAACCAACTTTCATTTCCCATCAATCCCTAGGAATTTTCTTTTCTGATTTACCAAGATGTTCCCAGTTCACCTTGTGCTTTATCTGCCCCAGCCTAGAGCCATTTTTCTGGCTACCCCTCCATCTAAGGAATAATATCTGGGAGCCAAGATCAAGGGAATTGGATGCGCTGGTTTTTAGTGGGTTGTGGCTTTCCAGCCTTTTCAGAGGACAGAGCCAGAGCTGGGGTGAAGGAAGGGGAAAATATACACATACACATGCATATGCATGTTCACACAAATACCTCCACTTCAAAAGAGTAACAAGGGCCCTTCTTTACCTTCCTCTGTTTTGTATCTCCCATTTACCATCATGACCAGCCTAATTTATAAAGAGATCAATAAATTGACTCATTTTAATGCTCTAAATATTTTAAAAAATTGTAAGTTCAAACCAGTCTCAGCAACATCATCTTTAATCACTTACATTTGATATCAGAGATACCCACATTGTCCTGCAGAAGTCACACAGAGCAAGCTCACAGACCTTTAAATGGCAACCAGAGGTAATACAGACTATATTCAAGTCAAAACTCAAATTAATCTACTTAACCATGGCTGCCATTTGGTCTCTTCTAGTGTACCAAATAGAACAAAGTTCAGAACAGATTACCAATAACTTTTAACTGATAGAGGGCTATTTATTTCCTCTTCAAAATCCATCCTCTCTGATGTCTGCCACTTGTTTCAAAATAGTTCAGTGGGGTAAGGGGGAATGACAAGGGACATGGCAGGGGCCATAAGTTCATGATGTAGTAGTTGGGAAATGGGCATAGCATTTGTGCTATTAATAATAATAAAGCCACTAAAGCCATCATGGGGCCTCACCCTCATGACATCATGTAATCCTAATTACTTACAAAAGGTCCCCCTTCCAAATACCACCAACATATGAATTTGGAGATTGCTCACAACACATGAACTTCTAGGGGGACACGTTCAAACCACAGCAAGCTACAATAAGCAGTACTTTACCAACTGTGGAAAAGGAGCGACTTCAATTCTGCCTTTAATTTTATCAAATAACTCATTAAAGGGTGATTGGATGATTACAGCCTTCTCATATTTCACATGTCCCACATTCCCTTTGAGATCAGTGGTTTAAATTCCTCTCCTAGTCCAATGTGAAAGCCCCCGGATTACATCACCACATGGCATCTGCCAATGCCATTATCTGCTGTGAGGCAAGGTACAATTTAATATAACAAAGGGTATTATATAAGTGAGTCGAAAACTTGCAACACCCAATTATTCAAAAGACAAAAACAGGAAATATGACCAGGTTCTGTATGCTGAGCTGATGTTGGTACATTTCTGAGAAGGATGTAGAAGTCTTTCCAGGCGAGGGAAGCTGAACTTTGAAGACTCACTTGCTAAAGCATAAAAATGAATTTAAAATGACATAGGGGATGATACTCTTCTGTCTAGTCTTATTTCCTCTTCTTCATTTCATCAAAAACAGAAAGAGGCCAGTAAAATAAAGAGCTACAACTACATAGTAGAAAAGGGGGAATGGGGTGCATTGGTACTTGATCTCTGACCTCAGAGGGGCAACACGATCAAGAGGTGATCATGCTTTCAGCTACCAATTGCAGGCCAGCAAGGATCTGTTCTAACAAGTTCATGTTCAAACAAACAAACAAACAAAAAAACCCAAAACATTTCTTGGCAGAGCTAAAGGTATAGGGAGGCTTCTCAGTCTAGAACACATATAACCACTGCTATTACTGTGCAAAATTTGAGAATCCCTTCTAACAAAAGGGTCATGATCCAAGATGAGCAATAAGTTGGAAACTTTAGGCAAAAGAATCTGGTAAGCTTGAAAATAGATCACATTATTTTTCCTTGTACACTTTTGCTAAGAGAAAAATGTATTAATGTGTTATAGCCAAGGATGCTTTGTTATTCCAGTGCTCAAAGTAGTAGTAGGCAATGCAAGGACCCCCATTTTCTGGAACAGAAGTGATCTTTTGGAAAACGTGTTCAGTTTTCTGGGATACCTAACTTGTCTGAGATATTTAAAAGTTAAATCTCTAGCCTGGCACCGTGGTGCATGATGCCCATAATCCCAGCAATTTTTTTTTTTTTTAGAGAGAGAAGGACAGTGAGAGAGAGAGATAGAGACAGAGACAAAGAGAATCAATTTTTATTGAGTTTTTCAAATGGCTTTCGTTGCTCTGACACTTAGTTGTGTTACGTGGGTGCTGGGGTTTGAACCTGTGTACTTGCGCATGCCAGGAAAGTGCCGTAACTGCCGAGCCACAGCTCCAGCCCCAATCCCAGTTGATTCTTGAGGCTGAGGCAGGAAGATGTAAATTTGAGGCTGGCCTAGGAAACTTAATGAGATCTTGTCTTTGAATAAAAAATAAAAGAGGTTGGGGATGTAGCTCAGTGGTAGAGCACCCCAGGTTCAATCCCCAGTGTCCAGAAAAAAAAAAAATCTCTAGAAGCAGTTGCAGTTGGTACTGCTCTGGCTATTGACCCAAACTAGGTCATCACTTCAGCCGAGCAGAGGAGACATGTCTAGCCACTCCCAGGGCAAGACTAAACTGGCAGCAGATAGGCTGTCTTCTATAAAGACCAAATTTCTTCTTTGGAAATTTGCTGTCTTCCTTTTCTTCAAAAGCAAAAAAATAAATAAAAAAAATTAAAAAAATAAAAAAAAATTCACTAATTTCTGTCCTAACTTCAGAAGAATACCAAAATTAGGATGCATGTTAGACAGCCTTCCAGATTCCTGCATTAGAATTCTGATGTGAGCAATTATTTTTACTCAAGATCTCAAAAACAGAAAAAACAGGGGCTGGAGCGGCAGCTGGGAAATTACAGTGCTGGCCCAGCATGCGCGAGTACACAAGTTCAAACCCCAGCACCATGTACACAACTAAGTGTCTGGGCAACAAAAGTCACGTGAAAAACTAAATAAAAATTGATTCTCTCTCACTGTCCCTCTCTCTTAAAAACAAACAGTAAGAACAAATTGCATCAGAAAGTATCAGCAAAAACCATCTACATCTTAGGAAGTCGGTAAGATTCCAAAGTGTCTGTCTAGATGTAGTACTTTATGTGCTAAACATGTTGTCAGAGGGTCCCCTAGAAGTGGAAATCTAGATGAGGGATGAGGGAAGAATCCTAGTCCAGGATCCGGAGCTATCCTAAGACATGGTGACCACTTGGGCAGGAAAACTCAGGCCAATTCCAGAGATGAAACTACTTAAAAATGGGTTGTGCATCGCCATAGTTTGAAATTCTAGGAAGATGCACCAGCTGCACTGTCAACCTGATATCTGAATTCCAGAGTATTATTTGGTTAAAGAATGGCACCAAGATGAATAATTGCAGTGGAGAAGAACGAATGGAAAACATCCACGTTCCATGTTTTTGTGCATCACAGATGTGGCCAGCTGAGAGCACACCAGGCTCATTTCTTAGCCATCCTCTCCATCCATTCCCTAGGAGTTCTCAATGAAGGATCAAATGGAGACCAGGTGGCAGCGAAATAAAATGCCAATTTTTATATAAAATGGATACAAGTAAACTACTAATCCACCAATGGAAAACTACAAAAAATGATAAATAACTATAACAGCTTTTAAAACTGCAATTTTTTAACATGACTGTAACACAGAAATATATGACTTTCTTTGAAATAGAGGCAATAGTTTAAAGAAATGTCTAATATACAACATTTAAAAATACAGGAGGCTGGAGTGGTGGCTCAGCAGTTGGTTACAGGGGTTGCCTGGCATGTATGAGGACACGAGTTCGAACCCCAGCACCACGTGCACAGTGAAGTGTTGGACCAATGAAGACCACATGAAAAACTAAAAATAAAAAAAAAATTGATTAAAAAAATGGGGTGGAAGAGATCATGCTAAGTAAAATCAGCTTAACCCAGAGATCTAAGGGTCGATTGTCTCTACTCATCTGTGGAGGTGGGGACTAGACCCTGGACAATGAGAAACTTGGTCTAGTAGCATGAGTTAAATCCAGATAAGATGTAATGCTTTACAATCTAATACTTTTTTTAGAGTTATTATGGGAAGGGGAAGGGAGGGATAAGGGAGGGTAATTGGGGGGGGGCACTCCTGGGGATAATTGCAATATCCAGAATATATACACATTTTATATTATTTTGTTAAAATCTTGTAAGGTTGCTCAAAATAAAAAATTAAAAAAAAAAAGATAATGTATATAAGTGGCCAAGAGAGTGGAGCTTGAAAAAAATGATCAACTCAAAACCTATACCTTCACTACCTTTTGAAACCCCAGGGAAAATATACAGTAAAAGATGGAAACAGAGAATAAAAATTAGAATTTGGAAAGCAAAAAAAAATAGGGTGGAAAAGAGTATCATTAAGATTGATAAGCAATCAATTCCGTCCACTGCCTACCCTGACTACTCTGTACTATATACCATAATCTTTTGCCCTCAGTTGATGAATGACACATGCATGTGACAAATGCCAATGTACCATTCCCCCTACTCTGGCGAATAAATCATATGTACTACATGCTATGTTTCCCAATGCCAAATATCGATGGACGAGAATTTATGGTGGGGAAGTGACTGCAGCTGAGTGCTAACAGGAAGACAGAAGTCAAAGACTAGTTCAGACACCTGCCTAAACTTTATCAAACACATGAAGACACTTGGGATGTCATTTTCAGTCACAGAACTTTATTTTTAAACCAAATGTAAGTACCCAATGATTAAAGTTCAAAAACCAAAACCAAAACCAAAAGAGAACATAAACAGCTATAGTTGTCTATACCATGTTCACTCTAGTGGCCAAGGAAGAAGTCTTCTGAATGTTAAAGGACGACTCTGGACTAGAGAAGTTAAAAAGCTTTGCTTCTGCTGTCCCTATGGTGGTGGGTGGCTTTCTCAACGGAGCCCATCTGTGACTTTCCCATTCAACGGGCATCTGGTCTTAACCACCAAAGCATCCCCTTTCCTAGGGGAAAACACTAGTAGTAAATACTTACATCCAAGTGCATTACCTAATAATCCTTATCTTCATCTCAGAAAGTCTTATTAAATAAAAGGTGAACTACTTATTGAAAGAGCACACGATCCATGGTGACTTGATAATGATTTAAAACTTCATCTCCACTTGTTACTCTCCCATCTCAGAAACTAACAAAACAACCTTGATAAAATGCCCCCAGTTACTAATATGTGACTAATTCAAACAGGACTGGCAGGAAAGCTAATGCCTAAGGCTTATGACGTGAAGCCCTTAGATACCCTAATGCTTTGTCTGAGCCCAAATAAGTTACCTACACAAAACTCTACCTAGCCCTGGAAAAATCTGGAAAATCAGGGAAAAAAGAGAGAAATAAGCACCCATAACACATTGCATGCTACTCATTTAACATCTGTTTCTAGTCAGTACTTGGGAACGACTTTATCTTAGGGTTTTTTCACTTTTCCTTGATCGTCCACTTTCTTAATGGCTGCCTGGATGGCCTCTTGGTCACCCAGGAACTGGTGTGGACCAACAGCCCGCAGGTTTTCATCCAGTTCCAGGAGAATTGGGACTCCAGTAGGGAGAGTAATGTTGATAATGTCTTCATCTGAGATACCTGTCAAGCAGAAGAGGAAGGGACAAGTGAGAAAGACAACCCACGAGGAAGTTCTGTTTGCACATTGACTTAGCCCCATATTACTGTGGGGCTGAAGCCATGCCCAGTGCTGTCAGGGGTTCTAACTACAATTTCATGATGCCAGGAACTTTCTAGAAATTTAGCAATTCGCATCAAGTGCTAAATCTTAAAACAGTATATACTTTCTGGGGCAATCTGCTCTTGTCTATTTCCTATTTACCAATGAAAGAAATTAAAATTATCTTTTCCACACTGGTCTTAAAATTAGAACTTTCTGTTAATCTCTGAATCTATTTCATTTGATGAGAATGTGGTTGATTTTCCAATACTAAGTGAGTTTGGAAAACGTGAGGCTAAACCCAGTCAAACAGGAATTCTCCCCTGAGGCTTAGGAAGCATAGCTCAGGGGAATCGGGAAAGGACTTGATAGCATGCTTTGAAAGCAGTCCTTATTCTCCTACTGTCCCTTCACATCCCAATAACTAGGGATGAAGACATATGATGGACAGGCCACCTACGATCCCTTTTTAAATACAAGTGAATTATAGGTAATTCAACCTGGACCACAGAGTTGAAGTTGTGGTGGCAGTGGCACTAACAATATTTTTCATCATTACAACTCCTTTTTAACAATAAACAGTTCACATTCTGAGCACATACTACTTGCGAGACACTTTTCTTTCTTTCCTTTTCTTCGTTGTCATCTTCTTTTTTTTTTTGACACAAGGTCTTCCTAAGTTGCCCAGGCTGGCCTTGAACTTGCAATCCTCCCACCTTAGCCTCCCAAGTAGTGTGTGCCACCATGCTGGGCTTACTTTTCTAAACACTTCATATATATTAACTTATTTAATGAACTCTGCCTCCTACGAGGGTGTAAGTTGTTATTTTCTCCGAGTAACAAGTTCTGGCACAGAGGGGTTAAGTAAACAAATGAGGACCACACAGAGTAAATGGCCAATCTTGGATTAATACCCAGGAGTCTATTCCTGAGTTCAAAATAGAAAAATGGAAGGTATGAAAAAAGAGACGGAGCAAATTAACACAGACTTCTAAATTTTTATCATATATTTTTGTTCTATATTAGATAGGAAGGATTCAGGCAGAGCAAGTTCTAAGCAGGGTCCAAGGTTTGGCTTTACTTAATTGATGGTGGCATAAGAAGTTATTATCAGTTAGTTATCAGTGAACTTTGTCATTTTAATTAGTCACTGGTCATAAGTACACAGGCCAATGCACTAAATCCTAACTGCAGGGATGGCTCTTCATTCTGATTTCAGGTCTAGGTCCAGAAGAGCTACCTACTAACGCTGATGCACACACTACTCATGGTCAAACAGCTACAAAACAAAAGACTCCTGACTTGGCAGAGATTGTCTCTTCCAATTGCACCGCCTTATCACCTCCTCTCAATATACTAACCGTACAATCTTTCGTAAGAAATTTCTCTGGATTTTTAATTCCTCTCTCAAGTTGAAAAGAGAAGAAGAAAGAAACAAGTGCTCTACCCTCCCAGCACCACAAAAGGTTGTGGGATAGGAAGGATGGGCTTAAAGAGAACATACAAGTAAAAGTTTGTGTTTCTTCTTCCCCTTCTAGAACTCCCTAGCAGGGAGGGCTGCTAAGTCACTGCCTTGCTGTGGCCTCATCTCATGCTGCACCCTTACTCAGGTTTACCCCCGCAAACAAAAGCTGGCAAGAACAGATACATTCAGACCAGGCACGTAGCTGGTGAGTGGAGATGACTGCTCTAAATTCTAACAGTCCTCCAGCTCCCCTGGGAGGAAAGGGTCTGCTGGCTGTAGGAGGGGAATTTAACAGCATGTTGTTTAAAGCCGGGATACTACTGAGGATTAGAATCCCAATAGGTCTTCCTCCCAAGTCCAGGGAAAGTTCTGGAGGTCCCTAAACCTAACTTACCCATCTAACCAGTAACTAAGAACCTTTTACATGTATAGTACGCTAAGGCAGAACAGATGTAACACTGGCCAAAATTTTACATCCAGTGAAAGGAGCAAGGATAAGTCTCCTCCAACACTAGAGTTCTTCTATTTTATTCTTTATGGTTAGGAAAAGTAGTGGCATCTTAGAGGTTTGAGAAACACAGGGACCCTGGGTACTTTTTATATTCATCTACTATGCATGAGCTATGTTTTATCTGTTTTTGCAGTCTGTAAACATTGGAGAGAAAATGGATTTTATAGATTTGTCCAACTGGTCTGGTTTCATAAGTCTCAGTTGTAGTCACCTGGCTCCTTTGCTCTAGGCCTGATGTATGGCAGAACATCATGGTGGCAAGGTATGGCTGGAAGAAAGCTGCTCAGTTCATGGCAGCCAGGAAGAAGGAGGGAGAGTTAGGGAGAGGGAGAGAGAAGGAGAGGGAGAGAGAGGGAGAGGGAAGGAGAGAGGGGGAGAGAGGGAGAGAGAGGGAGAAGTAGAGAGGGGGGTAGAGAGGGAGAGACCAACTCCACAGACCACTCCACTAGTTACCTTATTCCTCTAGTCATACCCCATCTGTCTACAGTACCACCCAGTAGTCCAATCAAACCACTAATTCATCAAATGGATTAATCTACTAATGAAGTTTATATCCCTAATCACTGTTTAAGAGCCCCACCTCTGATCCTTGCTACATTAGGGGTTATGCTTTCAAAACACGAACTCTTCAGGGGATATTTCTAGAGAGAAACCACACAGTCCATCAACTAACAAACAGATAAATTAAATGTGGTATATACATACAAAGAAATATTAGTTGAGGATACAAAGGAATGAAGTACTGATACATGCTGATACGGATAAACCCTGAAAACCTGCTAAACTAAATAAAGCCAGTCACAAAAGGACCACATATTATAAGATTCTATTAACACAAAATGTTCAGAATAGACAAATCCATAATGACAAAATAGATTAGTTGCCAGGGTGGACAGAAGTGGGGGAATGGGGGGTAATAGCTGAGGGGTATAGAGTCTCTTCTGGAGGTATTGAAAATCCAATTAAATACATCCATCTTCCCAATTATTCATCATTTTATTATGGTGAAAATATTCAAAATCCTTTCTTCTGTTTTTTTATATACAGTATATTATTGTCATCTATTTATTATCATCCTACTACACAACAGCACACTAGAACTTCTTACTCGTATTTAACTACAACTTAGTGCACTCCTTAGCAACATTTCCCTACCCCTCCCTCCTCCTAAAATACTTGAAAATTGATTGTGGCGATGGATTTTCAACTCTGTGAATCCATATCCACTGGTTCCTCATCCATGGATTCAATCAGCCATGAATGGAAAACACTTTTCAAAAAATTGTATCTGTATTGATCTTGTCATTATTTCCTAAATAACACAGTATAATAACAACGATTTATGTGGCATTTACATTGTATTAGGTATTACTAATAATCTAGAGACAACAAAATAGGAGGGTGTGTGTAGGTTACATGCAAATACTGTTACTGTATATAAGGGACTTGGGCTTCTGCAGATTTTGGTATCTGCAGGGATTTCTGAACCAGTATTCCATAGACACCAAGGGACAACTGTATACTAAGAAGCATCGAAGGACTAGGTTTAATTTAGTGGTACAGGTCCTGCCTAGTGTGCGTGAGGCTGTGGGTTCAATCGCCAGCACCCCCCCAATCAAAATAATGAAATAAAATAAAAATCACTGAACTGTATACTTAAATGGTGAATTATACCCTACCAAAAGCTGTTAGACAGGTTCAGAAAGGTTAACTAACCCTGTTCAAGTCACAAGACTGTTAAGGCTGTCAAAGTGGATCTGTTCTTGACTGACTTTTCTTTCTTTTCCTTTCCTTCCTTTTTCCTTCCCTCCTTTTCCTTCCTTCCTTACCATCCCTTCTTCCCTCCCTTCTTTCCCTTCAATTACCAAATCCTAGGCCTTACACTGCTGTCATTTGACTAGTCTATGGTTATTTTCACCACCACTGAAGGGGAGAGGGTTGAATGTTTATATTTTTGTTCTGCCCTTGTGAAAGGCTAGGTCCTACGGGGCACTAGCACCCAGTGTTCCTAGGACTGGAAAAGGGCATGAACAGGTTTGCCTAAGCCCTTCATGTAGCTAACACACTGGGATCATGATGGGCCATGTTTAGGGTACTATTTGTGGGACCTAAAAAACAGGTTCTAGGTCTTTGCCAAGGTTCTAGGGCTCACATGGACCACTTGCTTGACCATGGCTTCAGATCTACCAGATCCTTTCTTTAATAACACCATTCTGAAGCTCACACCTATAGCTTAGCTAACAACCCATTTTTGTGTGAGTCTAATAAACAAAGGCCACCTGAACTATAATGCTTCACCTATAAAGGAAGGAGCATACAAACAAAAATATAAGCATTTCTAATAAAGAAAGCCAACATTCCACTTTAATGTTCTACAGAGAAATAGGACCAAGTCCTCACACTGAATTTACTCCTCTCTATCATGGTCCCTCTATAGCCATCTCTTCATGTACCCACTGTCACTAATTCCTGAAACTTCTTGTAGGAGCACCTTGGAGTTAACCACAATCAATTTAAATGCCTGGAATATTTCAAGTAAGAAATAATGAAAGTTTGAGGGAAAGTCAAGGGTATAACTCATTCCAAAATGGGCAGAAGTTTAAACAACTTCACTGTGTGCATAGAGGAACAATTCCAGAACGTCAAATTTGCACCTACAAGTGCCTCCTGTAAGTCACTGTAGCAAGGACAGAAAGCACGGACAGTTACGCACACTACACTGCACATGGACTGCGGGACTAACCACTCTGCCATCTGTGACAGGGCTTGTGCAAGTGCTGGTTTCTGCCACCAGGATTATGAATTTCTCGAGAACAGGAACTATGTCTAATCCATTCCTATATTGCCCAGGCTCTTAAAACTGGCCCTTTCCACTGCAAGAATTAAATATTTCACTGTAAGTAGCACTATTATGGGTTGAAGGATCCAGAAAATACTTAGTTATGTGGTCCAGCATAAGCACTAAATAAATATGCTCCGACTATATTTATTGATTTACTTATTCATTTATTTATGTATTTTTGCAGTACTGGGGATTGAACCTAGGGCTTCACATGGGCTAGGCAAGGGCTCTAACAATGAGTTACAGACCCAGCTCCTTGTTTACCAAATTGCCCAAACTGGCCTTGAACTTGTGATCCTCCTACCGCAGCCCTGCAAGTAACTAGTATTACATGTATGTAACACCATGTGTCTAGTACATGAATATATTTTTTATACATAAGCTAAGGCTATAAGGAATAAAAGTTTAATTAAAAATCCTAGAGCATGGGGCTGAAGCGGTGGCTCAGCAGTTACACACTTGCCTGGCATGCATGAGGACACAGGTTCGAACCCCAGCACCTCGTACACAATACAACTAAGTGTTAGAGCAACGAAAAGTCACATGAAAACTTAAATAAAATTGATTCTCTCTTAAAAAAAAATCCCAGCACATAAAGCCTGAATATGAAAGCACACCATAGAGCTATAATATTGGTCAGACTTCAGAGAGAGATTAAAAGGAAGCTTTAAACTCCACCAAGGGCAGGACCTTGTATGTCTAACTCACATGCAGATGCAGTCCCTAAGCCCAAGAGCAGGACCTGATTTAGTGGACCCTGGGCACATAGCTGAACTGAACAGATTCTAACTTCTTGAGTTTTCAAACTAAATCTAATTTTTTACTGTTAAGGCCTTAAGACTGTGTTGAACTTAACAAGAAAAAAAAGGGTTAAAAGACTCTTAGCATGGAACAAAAAGTTGCTCACATCTAGTAGTAAACAATTCAAATTAAATGTCTTCACCACATTCTTTGGATTTCTCTAAAGTGTTTGCTAAAAATCTTTGAACTTCAGGAAATGAGAGAAGAGACATTCAGGGAACCTGAATGATTTGTTATAGGACTGGAGGAAATTCCAATTCTATAATACATACACTTTGGGATTAGGAAAAAAAGAGAGGGAGAAAGAGCTGCAGTCAATTCATTCAACCATGAGGTTCCCCCCAGTTTCCATGTCCCTTCCAGTCAAGCAGATCACAATTAAAATCCTACAGTGGACAATATGTGATAAGAGTTGTGCATTCTTCTATCACCAGTAAGAGCTGAAAGAAGATATTCTGAATTTCATAGATGACATACCTGTTTTTAGTTTTAAGTCTTTAAAACGTGAATGCTGTATATGTACTATTTTAATATAGGCTAGGGGAACAACTGAAAGTGAGTAATTTATTATAACATGATAGAACGACAGCCTCTAATTTAGAATAAAGCAGAGAGAAGAATCTATTCTGAACTTAATTTTATAGTTAATATAGCATATAAGGTTTAAAAATAAAGGTTGTTTAAATCTTGTGTACTTAAAACAAGAAAGCTTAACCATACCACGAAATTATTTGTTTCACAGAGGAGAGGCCTGACTTGATGCTTCTGAAAATATCACACTAAATGCCAGAGGTGACTAACTTAGTCCCCATCCCTGCGGCAAGTCACAGATGACCTTTCCTCCCCAGTTCTCTAATTTCGCCTGGCTACATCTTTGCCTTGCTATGTGTGGCTGCATACAATTCTTCAGGGATCAACTCTGTCTTACATAGAGCCTTTCCTGTCACTCTTATTCCAAACTTGAAACTGCCTAATCCAGTGCTTGAACCCAGACTAAACAATCTACTTCCCCTGGCAAGGTCAGACGACATCTGATGCTCAGTTTGGTACCTGGCTCTTCCTTCGATGTGGACCAGCAGGAAACAAACAGGAAGTGACTACACTGACCACAGAGAAAGACACACACGCCTGTCTGGAACGCAACAGAACAGGATGCTTTTAGATACTAAGCCTGTGTTAGGAATTTTCATGGTGCTTTGCAAGAAGTGTGCTGAATTGGTCAGAGGTAGGCCCTGCTTCAACCTGGTCTCTGAAGCAGAGTGTACATCATGATTTATGTTTCTAAAACTCAGCAAAGTAGTCCATTAAGAAGGAATTTTCTTACTATATAATATTTCTTGTCATTTTCTTCTTTCTTCTGAAAGTATCAAGAATTATCAGATTAAAGGACAGCAATCTCCAAACTGCATATTGTTTAAAAACAAAAATATTCTATAAACACATCATTTGACAGGGTTGAGGCCATCCCCATCAGCCACAAAGCCTCGCCTAGGCACTGACATGTGGTTCCTATGCTTGCATTTCTTAGATAAGAATGTTACCTAACTCCAAATCAGTAAACTTGCCCTTCACTGTACCATTTACCTGTACTGGCTCTATGAGGTCCTTCCTGACCTACTCCCAGACCAGGTGGTTGTGAGGAAGAAGAACAGCAGGTGGAAGCTTAGTTAAAGCTACAGAGGAGTTTGATGGCAAAGAAGCCACCGTAGTTCTGGCATGGACAAACCTTTATGAGAAGAGCTCACGCTGTAAGTAACACTATCAAGACCCTACCAAAACTTCACAGGCGGGCTGGGGATGTAGCTCAGTGGTGGAGCATTTGCCTAGTCTGTGCGAGGCTGCGTTTCCATTCTCAGTACCACAAAAACAAAAAAATATCTTCAAGGTCCAGCAGCTTACATATAATTTTAAAAGGCAATTTCCTGTACTGACCATGATATAGCTCTTGATGCCTTGAGAAAGCAATAATTAAAGGCCCTCCAGGTGAGTTTTCAAAGACACAGGTAGGTATGTATAGCAATCTTTATTTAATCCTGCTAATTGACAATCAAACTCATCTAGGGTATAATTTTGTGGAATAAAAATCAAGGTCCTAATTAGGGCAACGGTGTTTTCACCAGATAATATAATTTCCATACAGCAACATTCACTGTTTCTGGTTTACAGTTCTATTGGTTTTAGCATCTAGTAGTGTGATCATCACCAGCAGCAAAATAGCTCTGTCATCTCTCCAAATTCCCTCATCCTCATCCTTATTCCCTGCCCTGCCCCTGCTGAAAGTTTTGCTTTCTCCCAAATGTGACGCACATGGAATTATACAGTAGGTAGCTTTTTCAGCCCAATTTCTCTCATTTAGCATGACGCAGTTGAGATGCATACATCATGCACTTGGGTAGATCAGTAGTTTGCTCCTTTTTTTTAAAGCAGTTTCTTTAGGTAAAACAGCTTAGGGATCAATAATCAATCAAAAGAAATACAAAATATGACCTAGATATTAAAATCATAGCTTTCCAGAGAATTCAGAATCATGTGCAAGTTCCTACATTAAATGAGATACGCATGTAAAATGTCTCCATTCATATACACTCCAAGGCCTGCTGGCATAGCTGTGCTCGGGAGCACAATTCAGACCACAATGGTATAACAGCAGTAATAATTTAAGGCTCAATTCATTCATTACATTACCTTTGATGTGGTTTACCTGCCAAGGATGCTTTGGACTCAGTTGCTTCCAATACAGTATTCTGAACAGAGAATAGATTAAGAGCTACTTTTCAGGACAAAAATTACAACAGGAACGTCTAGGTGGAAACTACGTGCAGAGTCCTCAGCCTGGGTTTTGGGCAGAGTTCATGATCGTGGCCAAGTCATCTGAGCCTCTCTGGGTTTCACTTCCTTCCACAGCAACTGTTTCCTTCCCCAAATAGTAGAGGTGGCAGCCAGGATTTGCCTGCCTATATGGTAATGCCATAGTACTGAACACTTGAAAACCAACACACAACTTAAGAATCAGCACTCTCCATTGCTGAGGTATACAGACAACACCTCCAAGTGTAGATGCTAGAGCAGATGAATTTTACTAGCATGTTTCAATGGAAAGATCTTCAGGCGCCTCAAATTTGCAGGGTAGCCCAATATTCTAATTAGCTATTCAACTGGAGTCCTCATTCTTTCTACTCCACAGTTATAGCTTTTAACCAGTAAGAAAGTAGTCTTATGATAGACTAGTATACCATCACTGATTCCATCTGTTACCATACTCCTCCCCAGCAGGAGGTAAAATGTTTTAAGTTTGTCAAGCAGTTTAAGAATCAGGGAAAAACTGAAAGAGCCCATTTTAAGAAAGAACTTTTATATAAAGGTGCAGAAAGCATTACTAGGAATCAGATGAATACAAGGACCACAAGGATTTTTACTCTTTTAACCAGGGCAAAGAAATTTAGGAACTTATGTATTGCATTTGCAAGAAATACGGAACTCAGGTTTCAAGGATTAACTGTTAATATCAATGAAAGCTAATATCTTTACAATAAAATGACCAGATAATTACATAATATATAATGCTGGGTAAATATATATAAATATATAATAACTATATAAAAATAAATGTATAACAATATAATTATATTATGGTGAAAGCTGGGGTACTGTGAATGTAAAAGAAGATGCTATTAATAATTGCACTGGTATAGCAGGTATGAACAAGAAAATGGGGTAAGTGTGGTCACATGACTGCAGTAAATGTTACCTGGCAATGTGGTTAATTTTATGATATTTGACCACAAGAAACACACATACATATACTCACTCCAATGACAAGTAGTTCTTTCCATAAAAAGAAAATCTATACTTCCCCTTAAAGTAAGGGAGATTAACTTAATTTTTGGAGACTTGAAACATGAGCATTTAAATTCAATGAAATACTTTCTATTAGCAAATACCACATGAAACTGTAACTTAACCTCCCGCAGATTAGGCATGCAAGAGATATGACTCACACTGCTGTTCCTATTTTTTTATTTTTTGGTACTGGAAATTGAACCCGGGGCACTTAACATCCCCAGTCCTTTTTATTTTGAGAAAGGGAATTGCTAACTTGCTTAGGGCCTCATAAGCTGTTGAGGCTGGTTTTGAACTTGGCATCCTCCTGCTTCAGCCTCCCCAGTCACTGGGATTACATGTGTGTGCCACTGTGCCCACAGCTGCTAGTCCTGTTTTGATGAGTGAACTCATCTACTATATACACATATTTGGTACCAGGGACTGAACCTAGGGGTGCTTAACCACTGAGTCACATCCCTGGCTCCTTTCTCTGGCCCTTTTTATTATTTTGAGACAGGGTGCTACTAAGTTGCTTAAGGCCTCTAAGTTGATGAGGCTGGCTTTAAACTTGTGATCCTCCTGCCTCAGCTTCCCGAGCTACTGGGAATATACAAAACATTTTAAAAAGGGCTGAAACTCACTAAATTAATGAAGAGGACATAGAAGTATAAATTGTCTCTTCAGATCTTGGGTAAGATTCTTGTCCTTAATTCTTACAGCTGTGATACAGAATACTTGGATCTTATCTTTCAATATATATTATAAGAGAATCTTTATTAATGGAAATTGGTACTTAAAGTACTTCTAAAACGTGTGATAAGTTATGAAGTGATCCTGAAATCCAATCCAGTCTATTTCATGCATGTAATCTCCTCCATTTTAGGCAAGGGGGTAAGACACAATAGGGAATGATAGGACACCAAAGAACTCCAGGAATCTTAGCAATACCACCAGGGGAATCATAGGCCAAAAAAGGAGCAAAGCTGTGTTCACCCTTGAGTCTTCCTGAGGACAAACCTCAGTCTTCACGTGCACCGCACGTTTCCTGGGCTCTGGGCGATGCCTAACTATACTTTCTGGCCTTTCTGCCACATTTTCCCTGAATGTCTGTCCCCTTCCTGTCACTGACTCTACCTTTCCACTCTTTTGCCTACACATACACCTGCTTCCGCAGACACCCTCCAGCCCTCTCTGCCTTTTCCACGTTCTTATGCCTCCCACACAAATCTTTTCCTGGACTTTACCCCTTCCCACAGCAATTCTACTACTTTATATCAAGCAGCCCCGAATCCAAACATTCTCTATAAAGTCTGTTTATGGTGATGAGGCAGGAGCTACAATTTAAGGTCACTTAGATTTTATTAACCTCTGAAAGGTCACTCGGTGCCCAGTGCTGTACACCTAACTTGAAAACAGCCATTCAGAAGCAGGGCCAGAAGCGGCCTGAGGCCTCTGCCTGCCCACTCTCGCAGGGCCCTCCAAGTCAGTCCTTTCCTGCAGCAGTGGTCAAAGCTGTGTTTTCACTTTCCCCTTGTTCTGTATTCCACATCTGTGTACCCCTGCTTTGTTGACACTTCCATAGATTTGCCCTTAACTACTGTTTCTAGGCCCAACAATGAGAAACCCTTTAACCTTTCAATCCCACTGCTTTATTTACAGCTTTTATGAAATATAATTCACACACAACTTACCCACTTAAAGTGTAAACTTCAACAGTATTTAGAATATTCAATTTTAGGACATTTTCATCACCCCAACAAGAAATTCTGTACCCATTAGCAGTTATTCTCAGGCTCCCCCAACTCTAACCCTACCCCAAGTCCTGGGCAACAATTACCGAATTATACTTTCTAGCTCCATAGATTTGCCTATTCTGAAATTTCACCTATAATATGTGATCCTTTCTGACTTCTTCCAGTAATGTAATAATTTCAAGGTTCATCTCTGTTATAGCATGTATCAGTATGTCATTCCTTTTTACTACTGAATAATATTCCAGTGTACAGCTATTCCTTTAAATTACCCATTCATTAATGGATATTTGGGTTGATCTACTATTGTGAATATGCTACTATGAAAGTACCAAATTTTGTATAGAAATTTTCATTTCTCTTGAGTATTGTTGTGAGTTTAACTGAGTCCCTGAAAAAAGATATGCTGAAGATTGAACTTCCGGGACCTCAGAATGTGACCTCACTTGGAAACAGGGTCTTTAACAGATACAATCGAGTGAAAACAAGATCAGTGAGGTGAGCCCTAATTCAATATTACTGTTGTTCTTAATAAAAAGAAGAAATCTGGACAAGAACCACCCACCTACAGGGAAAAAGCTACTTGAGGAAAGGAAGAATTGAAGCAATGTTCTTACAAACCCAGGGACACCAACAACTGCTGGCAAACACCAGCTGCTGACAAGGGAAAGGGAGATTCTCTCCTCGAGCCACCAGAGCAGAGTACAACCTGCACTCCTTGACTCAGGACTTCCAGCTCTCAAAATAAGTTCCTGTTGTTTAAGCCATCCATTCTTGGTACTTTCTTAAGGCACTGCTAGGAACCTAATACACAGGCATCTACTCGGAATAGGACTTTTGTTTTCTAAAGCAGATAAAATGTTTGATCAAGTTATTTCTCAATAAATTATTAGTGGCTCCAAAACTTCCCTTACATATAGAAAAGTAAGCTTTGTTTCCTATGTCTAACCTCACCTTCTACAGGTAATTTTCCTCCACCCTCACCATGGGGCATCTCTTTCACCACCACTAGTTAAGTTTTCTTCCTAACTCCTTTAAAAAGAATAGTAACAAACAGTTAAATTATCAATGCACTAATAGGAGAAGGTACCTAGACTGAGCTGCAAGAATAATCTGGAAGAGACTGAAACTTGAAGGCAGGTGAACAGGACTAGGCAGGGGCTATTATCTTACTTTAATTTTTAAAGAGGGATTTCCTGGCTAAGATGGAAGGAGAAAAGGGATCCTGGAGGAGGCAGTGGCATTTTCTTTGGGGAAAGGAGACTTGCCAAATAAGATCTAAGTCCCATCTCTGGAAAAGGAATTAGCATGGTTGGATACGACACATCTTCTGGTAGAAACTTTGAAATTCTGAATTTCAGTTCATTGTTGTCCTAACAGGAACCTCAAATCTTCTTCAAGCAATAAAATATTATAGTTTATTAATGATGATGTTATATGTCACTTAAATACCCGATTCTTCTGAACAAGGAAAAACAGAGTCCTTGACACACTGAGTAAATAAGATTCACGTGTGTGCTCACAAACAGATCAAGTGCCATGGCTAGTCAATGAAGTTATTAATAGCTAATAAAATTTGCAGATTTTTAGATCTCTGCTTGATTAATGGATGCAAGACAGTAATCTCATAAAGATCACTTCATTTGTTACCAATGATCTGTTTCCACTTATTTCACTTGCAGTATCAACTTTTCCACTTTTTACACAGCTTCTTCTAGAAAAGCATGGCACATTGAAAAGGAATGATGGAGAAACGCACGGCAATACCTGTAAGCTGAATGTTAACAGTGATGAGGTCAGGAAAACGGAGCAGACCAAGCAGCACAACACTGCAGATTAGCGAAGGCAGAGGGGGAGTGAGGACTGGCCCAAATGTCAGCGCAGCCCCTGTTACCCCACAGTCCTCCAAAGGGTTCCTGTGACAATACAGTGTGATTCAGAACACATCATGTACTTGAAAGAAAATTAAGGCTACTGATTATGTCCAAATTTTATTAGAGTCAAGATGAATTAAAAAGTCAACTATGGTTACATTTTCCTCCCCTAGAATTTCTCCCAATTGGTGACTAAGTCTGGACTGGGAAAAGAGGACTGGAATAAAAGAACTGCTTAGGAACTAGAACCAAAAACACGGCAATGACTGATGAAAGCTGAAATTCCCCCGAGGGGCGAGGGATCAGCCAGATGTGGTGGTGCTCACATGTCACCAACTAATCTACTTAAGAGGCTGAGGCAGAAGGATGGCATGTTCCAGGCCAGTGTCAGCAGCAACTGATTGAGACCCTCTCTCAAAACAAAAAATTAAAAGGGCTGGGGATGTAGCTCAGTGGTAGAGCACCGGAGTTCAACCAGGACTCAAAACAAAACAATTTAAAGTCTGAAGAAAGTAGGCAAAAAGGAAGTCTAGACAACATATCTAACTTAAAAAACTCAAATAAATTCACTTTCAACATCATTTTTACAATTTCTGCCCTTCCTAACCTCCTTTCATCTTTTTTTTTTTTTTTAAGAAAGAGA
>PVKS010016623.1:0-43580 GCA_004027875.1 Aplodontia rufa
AAAGGAATGAAGAGGCTGGTGGCAGACATGGTCAATCATATACCTCAGGTTATATATAATTACTCAGGCTATATAAAAATACAGCAATTAAATTATGAGGTACAAAAAGCTACTAGCATTAACTGGCAATTTTCTTACTCTGATGTAGAAGCATTTGCTTAACGGATTTCAGGAAGGACCACACTCCAAAGCTATCTTTCCTATGAGGCACTGAAGATGCTAACGGAGGCTGAGTCACAAGCCTCTGTATATGGGGAAGGTCTGGGAGGGAGGGCGGAGGACATGCATATTAATTTTCATCTCCATACTTTTACCATGGTGATCTTTCTAAGATGCAAGTCTAGACTTGGCTCCCAATGGCGCCCACTGCCCTCAATATTCCCCTTAACATGTTGTCTAACTCCTTTCTGGATTGCACAAAACTTCTCCATATTAAATCCAATCAAATTATAGTAGTTATTATTACTCATTTTAACTGGAAAAATAATTAATAATAATTGCTAGAATATAATAGACTATATGAAACCTTGCTGTCCATGGAAGTTAAGAGGTGCTTAAAAACAGTTGATGCTTATAACTGCTTGAAAGAACAAAGAAATGAATAAAAAACATTTTTCTTATAAGATTCTGTAGAGTCTAAAATTTGTTAGTTCATATTCATAGGAGGAAAAATTAATATATATGCATCAATATTCACAGTAATAAAACTTTAGCTTGTTCTATCTATCTATCTGTGTGAAAGCCCAACAAAATCAGGCACTGTATATATGGTTGCTCTCCTCAGAGGGGGATGTTGAATCCAAGAAGTGACAGAATTACTTGTGTTTACTTTTTTATATTTTTATCATTCTCAAAGCCCCTGGAGCCAACTAAGCAAACCATTTAAAAATAAAATGGTAATCTGGTCATCTACTGACTAGAGAATTAATTAGAATCTCAATTCACTTCCCAGGTACCATTTTAATCTGAAAAAAAAAACTGACAAAAGAAATCATATATTATGTAATAAAGCATCATGCAGGCCACAGATTACAGGCCACTGAATACTAGGAAATAAACTATCACTTGAAAGTGTCCTCAATAGTATCACTAGCTAAACAAATTAATTCAGCTAATTACATCAATGCAGTAGTTTAGCACAGAATGACTGATTCCTTTACACAAATATGAAAAGAACTCAATAAAGAATCATTTCCTTGTAAAAATTTCCCTTTTTCTCCAATATCACCTGAAGCCTTAGTCAAAAGTACAACTATCTACTCATTCATCTGATTAAAAAAAACCATAGTGGTCATCCCTGATTCTCTCTTTCATATTCTTTATCCAGTCCATTTGTAAATCTTGACAGCTCTGGCTACAGTAAACTATCTCTGAACTGACTATGTCTCACCCTTACTGTTATCAGCCTAATTTAAGTCAACTAACAGGTCCTCTGTCACATTTGCCTCCCATTTGTCCATCTCCTTCACAGCAGACTAATTAACTTTTCTGATTACATCAGATCTCATTCCACACCGCTCAATGACTTTAACTGCAAGGTGTAGAAATTCAGACTCCTTCCCACAGCCCACACCTTAAGTGACCCAGGCTCTGAATTCCTCCATAGCTGCTTCTCCCTCATCTCCCTCTTCTAACACATCCCAATCTTTTGGCCTTATTTCTATCAAATATGGTAATCTTACCCCCTACACCCTCAAAATCGTCAAATGACCTCAATTCAGATGTAACACCTCAAGTCAATCTCTATTATGCCATCCTATTTTATCATTTTCATGGTTGCAATTTTATTACTTGCCACCTTCTACTAAAGTGGAAGCTTCTTAAGGGCAAAGAATCAGCTGACTGATCCTTTACTCTGTTCTGGTGGACCAGAACAGTTCCTGGCACAAAGTACATATCAGTAAACATCTGCCAACTAGCTGAATTCCTCCACCCCCTCAGAGGGCCTTCTTTTCCAAATACTAGATGTGTATGTTCTGTGAGAATCAGCACACCTGGAAGGCACTGTTTTGAGAAACAAAGGAATTACCTCTTTGAAAGGAATATTTCAGGCCACTGTGTGATAAGATTTGTATCCCAAAGTAAAGAAATGGCTTGTCATGGGCAGACACTATAGGTCATTCATCTTTCATTCCCACTGGATTAAGATCTAAAAGTCTGATTTCCACACCCTGAGCTCTTCAAACTAAACGAGATGAGTTATTTCCTTTCTCCAGACAATTGATAAACAGAAACTTCTGGTCAATTCTCACTATCATTTGCTCAATCTTTCATCTTTGGAAACCTGTCTGTTTCACCAAAGTGCAGCTATAGCTCCACTCTGTGGAAAAACAAGGAAGAGAGACAATGCAAGGTAGGTCAAGCTTCCTGTGAGACCACTGAGATAATCTGGCAAACTAAGTATAAGAAATCAGAGTCTGTAGAAAGCACACACACAAAATATCAAAATGTTAGAGTATTTGTTCTTATTTAGATTGGATTTGGCAATCTCTAAAAATTAAAAACAAATCAGGAGCCAATAAGTATTTGATGGCTGACTTACTCTCTTTCCCATCTTCCCACCTCTTATTTCCATTGTAGGCTTGAAAGTGTTTAGCGATTTTCTCTCTTAGGTATTTTATCTCTGCCAGCAGACACTGCTGTGTCTGTGTATAAAAATCACAAACATAAAACACAAAGTTTATTCCAGTCAGACACCGAAATGAGACAATTAAAAGCAAATGATTTTCTATATCTAGAGGTTCAGCCACGGGAACTAGCAGAGGCAGCAATGTTTTCTCTGAAAAGAAAAAGAATATTTTTCACTAATTAGCATCCGTTGACCCTTGCCTAGGGTCTTTGTGAGGCTGCCAATAGTTACAAGTAATGGCAAGTCAAGATCTAATCAATGCCCAACTGGCTCAGCTTCCAGGAGATGGGGTAAAGAAATGAGTTAATGATCTCTCCCAGAAAAGCCCAGAAACATTTTTAGCATTTTTAAGGTCTCAATACATTGCAACTGTGGGTCCCCAAATCTCCAAAGTCTGATTTAACTTCGACCACTTTACCATCTAAGATTTAAAAACTTTTAGAACCCCATTTCAATATATTATGGATGGAAATAGATTTATTCTTTCCTTCACTAGCTTCCATGAGTTGAATTTGAGTTTCACTGTATACTTGGTTTTTGCACTGCACTAACCCATTAGAAGACTTCAACTCTTAGTGAAATTAGAAACTAGACAAAGTTTATCTTTGGTGACCCAAGATAAACTCTTTATCGCCACTCTCCCCCATGTTTCTGTCCCTTTTTAGCCCTCAAGTTCTTTCCCTATCAAAACAGCCTCAAAGCAAGAGATTTGAATTCCTTAGCACTAAAATAAATGTCTGCTAGAAACTTCAAGGATGACCTTTGTCAAGGAGCTAGGAGAACAAACAGGAATCAGAGCTTTGAAACCACAGTATGTTTTCAAGAATAAGAAACGGGTAGGGAGACTACAGGGGAGCATCTCTGAGCCTGTGACATCGGGCCAACAGAGGGCCTGTTTCGCATACATTGTGGTGATCAGTTCTGTTACAAACTTCAAAAACAGATTCTTCCTTCCAGTAGCTCTTAGTTTACAAATATGTAAATAATTTTTCATTCATGAAATAATTACAAGGATATTTGAAGGACAGAATTAGAACAAAAAGGAAAAAATCTTTGAGGCAATGACTGAATGAATAAGAATTTGTCAGCAGAGTTAGAGGCCATTTTAAGCAAATGGGATCAAAATGAGCAGGGAAAGGTAGAGTAAAACCTTATGTTAGCAGTATGGATTCTAATTCACCTTTCTTCCCCCTCCAGAAGGTTTTGACCTTAGGTATTATGAAGTCTGCTTACAACCACCCACACTGTTTTAGAATATAGATGTGTGCTGGGAGTAGTGGCACAGGTCTATAATTCCAGGAACTCAGGAGACGGACACAAGAATCACAAGTTTGAGGCCAACCTCTGAAACTTAGTAAGGCCCTCAGCAACTTAGTGAGACCCTGTCTTAACATAACATAAAATAAAATAAAAATTAAAAAGGTCTGGGGATGTAACTCAGTGGTAAAGTGTGTGTGTATGTGTGTGTTTTGAGAGAGAGAGAGAGGAGTGAGAGAATCAATTTTATTTTATTATTTTCATCTGGCCTTTGTTTCTCCGATGGTTGTGTATGTGGGGTTTTGAACCTAGGTCCTTGAGTATGTCAGGCAAGCACTTTGGCTGCTGATCCACTACTCCAGCCCTGAGTAAATATTTTCTTAGGACTGAAATTTTCTAACAGTTTGGGTAAAATGCTCTCCAAAGTCTTTGTGCTGGGTCAGCCACACTTTTTCTTTAGAAATAATGTCTCATACCTTCTCTTTTTACCTTTCAAGCAGTATGAGAAAGATTTGAATCAGTTGTTCTATGTTTTTTTCCTCCTTGAGAGTAGAAATGTGGAAGACCCATGTTAAGCAGGTTTTCTTCCCTCTTGAGAAAGCATTTTTCCCCACATTTTTATTGGTGGATTATAGTTGTACATAACGATGAGATTTGTTCTTACATATCCATACATGCACAAAATATAACAATATAATTTGGCCAATACCCATCCCCAGCACTCCCCTCCTCCCTTGCTCCCACCCCTACCATCTCTTTCCTCTATTGATTGAGAAAGCACCTTGAGTCCAATCACTTGCTTCAGATTTCCACTTAGTGATAGCAACCCCTCCTGTGACTGAATCCATTAACACAATGAAGGCAGTGTCAGTAAACACTGAGTTTTTTACTATATGGGAAACAAAAATAAATAGGATATTCTGTTGCTTAGAATCACAGAAACAGACTCAGAAAGATTGCAGAGACTATTTCGTCTAATCTCTTATTTTATGATTTGAGAAATTCATTCTCATTTCATTTATTCATCCAACACTAGGCAGGATTTATCAAGGCCTGCACTAATCCCAGTGACTCCCAAAGTGTAATCCCAAGGACCCACAGCATCAGCATCACCTGAGACCTTAAATGGTTTGCATCAGACACCGTGGAGGTGTGGTCCAGCAACCTTTGGCATAACTAGGCCTATAACTAATTCTGATGCATCCAGAAGTCTGAGGATCAGTTTCCTCTACCCTCTTAGTGGGATGTGCTAATGTAATTTAGTTTAACTGGAATAATCAGAGAAAGGAATCTATTGGTCCGTGCAAGTGAAAAATCAGGGAATAATACTCTCTCCACAATAATCTGTGAAAAATACCATATTTTTGCAATAGTTCCAAATTTCCTTCTCCGTTGATTACATCCTCCTGATAGGGTTGATCACCACGTCCTCCCAAGTTACTCATCTTTCCTGACTTCCTGCTACTATCCAACCAGAAATTCAGTTTGTGGTCTTCTCTTAGGTCTTGACCACACCAAGTTTATTTCTCCCATTCTCACCGCATCCATGAAGTTCCTCTTAACTGAACCACTTTCAATTCCCTCAGTCTATCAAAAAATCCTGTCCATACTTCAAGAGCAACCTCAAGCTCTACTGCTTCCTTGAAAAAAAAAAAAGAGGATATGCTTTCTCTTCTTCAATTCTCTCTTAAAAATGTTCTCATGAACTCTTAGAGCACCTAGTGTCTGAACTATTTGATGTAGCTTTAATTACATTTCTTTCTTAGGGACTGTTTTGGTAAAACAAAACAAAACAAAAACTGTGTTAGGTTAAATGCATGGAGTTATGAGGAGGATTTAGATGGATTTCATGTAACCCAATGGCAGGATCATTAGCTAAGCCTGCACAGGTTTGAAAGGTCTTACGTATCTGGTTACAGCGCTTATTTCTCATGCTCTAATATGGTTGGGTATGCCTTGACTTCTATCCGTAACCTTCCATCAATGTCCATCAATAATATGGTGAGTTTGAAAGAAGAAACTATATATCCTTAGTGCAGCTCAAGTCTCTTTTTGTGGCCTTCCATGGGGCACATTCAAAGGGAGATATCCAAAGCAGGAAACAACAGGTGGAGATGGGCAGCCCTGCCATTTTTCAACTCTGCCTTTGACTGGGTGGGAAAGTTTATTTCTGGGTTGAAGTTACTAAGTCTCTTGTTACTGCAAGACTAAAGTTGCTCTCTAAAGAGCTTAACCAGGAATAAGGTGACAATTTTATTTCAGTCAATCCATCTTAATTATCTGTCTTCTAAATTGGTTATTGGATCTTAGGAAAGGAAGAAAACAGTCATGCTAAAATTTAAATAACAGGTAGCATGTGGCTGGAGTAATGACTCAGATGTAGAGCACTTGTCTGGTGTATGTGAGGACCCAGGTTCAAACCCCAGCACCAAACACACAATTGTGTGTCAGAAAAACAAAAACCAGATGAAAATCTAAATAAAACTGATTCTTAAAAAAAAAAAAAAGTAAATAACAGGCTGCTATCCTGTTCTTCTATATTTGGTGCTGAATATTTGTGATCCCTCCTATAAATCCACTTAAATTCTTTCCTCTTTGAAAAACCAACTTCTTTTCAACTTGAGCTTCTGGCTCATTAATTTGGACATTTATATGGAACTGATGTTACCATTAGTAACAGAAACTTCCAGTCCCCTCCCCCACCCCAATTCATTTCCCTCATCTTCTTAATTAACATCCAAAATTTTAGATGGAAAAATGGCATCCTCAAATAAAGAATACATTACCCTCCTAGGTGTGGTTATGTTTTTAAGTTCTGGCCAATGAGGTTTATATGGAAGAATTGTGTACAACTTCTGGCAGATATTCTAAAAGGGGAGGAGTTTGCTCTTCTTTTCTACTAGTTCAAGTTCTACTGTTTGGAGCTAGGACAACCATTCTGAACCATGAGTGAGAAGCAGAAGTGTGCTATAATTGGCCTGTATGGGCTTGAGAGAATAGACTATTAAACATTCAGGAACTTTTCAAGCTGGCTGTAAAATCAGGGTAGTTTGGAATTGGCCACAGAATTCCATCAAATGCTGCGAATCAAATCAAGCCTCCCCCACCCCTTTCTTCAGAACATCAGTTTATTGGAACACCACTGAACAGAAGCCATGTTAAAGACGGCAAGGCAATAAGACCAAAGGGACCTGAATCCCTGGTGATCATAAAATGACTTGCCAGTCATGCTTTGGACTGTCTGTACTTAAATGGGAGAAAAACAACTTTTCATTTTGCTTTGTAGTTCTTTCTTTCTCCCCTCAAAACCAAACCTGTTCCTAACTACTACCCATTTTGGATACTGGGTTCAACTCAACACCACCTGACAATAGTTTTGAGGTAATCAGAAAGAAAATCTGACTCTATCCTGGTATAATGGGGGGGGGGGGGCAAAGGATATGGATTTCATGGTACAAACCTGTCCAGCTAATCCTTTTCTCTTAACAAGTACTATTAGTTTATACCTGAAAAAGAAGATGTGCTTTGAATAGGCACATGTACATCTATTCCTTTTAAGCCTGCCTGAATTATTTTCTAAAAACATTTTATGGGGGCTAGAGCTGTCACTCAGCAGTTACGGTGCTTGCCTGGCATGCACGAGTACACGAGTTCAAACTCCAGCACCACATGTCGGAGGAACGAAAGTCATGAAAAACTAAATAAAAATTGCTTCTCTCTCTCTCACTGTCCCTCTTTCTTTAAAAAAAAAAACATTTTATGAATCATTGTTTAAATGTATCTTTCCTATACTTGCTAGATACAGATTTTCTCTTCTGCTCTCAGCACAGAAGGCAGCTGTTTTAGTCAGTGTTTTCATTGCTGTGACCAAATATAACCCCAAAGGCCCACCCCCAATGACCCACCTCCTACGTGGCCTTCAGTTACCACCCAGTTAATCCCTATCAGGGGATTAATTCACTGATTGGGTTAAGGCTCTCATAATTCAATCATTTCACCTCTAAGCCTTCTTGCACTGTCTCACACATGAGTTTTTGGTGGACGTTTCACTTCCAAACCATAACAACTACATTATACTCTCTTAACTACCAAGCATGCTACCACACCATGTGAAGTGTTTTGCTTGTTCCAATTTGATCTCTCCACTTATTCTTTTTGTTCCAGCAACTAGTTCTCTCAATAATAACTGACAAAAGTTTTCCAAATGATGGTGTTGTGCTTGCTAAAAGTAACTATGAAGAGTGGTGGAGTGCATGCCTGGCATGCATGATGACCTGGGTTCAAACAGAAGCACCATATACACATCTGAGTGCTGGAAAAACAAAAATAAAATGAAACAATACATAAAAAACTGAAACTCTCACTCTACTAGAAAAAAAAAGGAACTACAAAGAGTACCACAGGAAACCTTGAAATGCTTGTTTTATTGCAACTCTAGGCACCTTCAAGGAAAAAGAATAACATTCCTTTGGTCATAGGAAACTTGAAGTCCTGTAACTTCATGAAAGGCCTCCTAAACATCACTGCTTCCAGGGAGGATTGACCAACGTGCTATAGCTGGAGGCAGATCATGACTTCAGAGGATTTGAAGAAACTGGAGGGCTGTTGCCAGTGTAATAAATGGAAATACATTCTAGTCCACTTTGCCATAATAACTATTTATACTGCTGAGTCTATTAGGTGCTAAATTCAAGGATACAACCTTAACCCTAAAATGCATCTACTGTAAATTCATCCACTGAAAAGTGTGTGTTTACATTTTATGGAGTGATTTACACCTCTGACCAGATTAAAACACTCCTAGAGAACCTGGAGAGAAAACGATAAATGGGACAAGATTCTTGAACTATTAGACAAACCAGAAAAGTAAAGGGAATATGTTTTATGAGCAGCAGGTAGTTCTCTTGATGGTGGACTCTCCAGTATCTGTTCTACCCTACGTGAAGAGCCATCTATGAGAATCCCATTCCCCTCACTGGGAAATGGTTTTAAAATGGACATATGATCCTATCTTGGTCTTTAAGACCCAGAAAGGGATAGAACATTTTCTTAGAAAGTTTTCTCCATCCCCAGGTTTTGGCACAAAAAGTTTTCTTGTTCCTAAAAAAGGAGGCAGAAGAAAGAGATGCTCCCTTACTTCCTTTGGGATTGGGGGATCAACCACCTCCTCAGTGGGCTTACTGTAAGACAGTGGGCACTATTTAAGTGGATGAAGAAGGAGGCCTAGAAAAAAGAAAAAGAAGGCTGGGGGTGTAGTTAAGTGGTAGTGCACTTGCTTAAGCAAACTATGAGTTCTTGGGTTCCATGTCCAGGACCACGGAGAGAGAGAGAGAGATCTGAGTACATAAGTGCCATGGAAGGAAGTAGCATTATTCTCATAGTCAGGAGCTAGCTAAGCCTCTTAAAGAGACCAGCTGCTTTGTAAAATAAAATTACAGAAATTTTATCTCTACTTCCTACTATGTTATGAGGGGAAGATCCTTGGCACCTTGGGCAGCCCAACTGACAGTGTTAAGAAAAAATTCAAGAGCAAGATTTCCAGGGGTTTATTTTTCCTTTTCTTCTCTTCTTTCTTTTATTTATTTATTTAAAAGAATGAGTTTGGGTATTTAATGGTGACAGCAATAAAATGATTCTAAGGAAAAAATGAGAAGGGCATGAAACTACTTAAGAATTTTCTCCCCAAATCTTTTATTCTTTGAATCACTCATTCAGGAGCCTACTTTCTTCAGTTGTATCTGAATGTCTTACACTGCCTTGTTTCCTGCTTTAGAATTAATTCTGAATCCTGTCCCTTAAGGGATCTGTTCTGCTCTCCACTGGTCATGGAAAGTTCATATCCCTTGCTGATCATTAGGTGATTAAAACAAGAATGACAAAAGGAAGAAAAGTTACCAATACCCAGATCCCTGGTTCAGACCAACTGAATCTAACAAAAAGCCAAAGCTGAGAACTACCACCTCACTGTATGGTATGCTAACCATCAAGAATTGTTGAAGAACGTCTATAGCTATGAGTAAAACCCTACCTATTCCACTTTAAAAATCTTTTAGATGTAGAAGGCAGACCCCTTCACACAGGAATTGATGACAGTCAACATTTCAGTAGACCCACTTATGATGAAAGAGGAAAACTTGGAGAAAGATGGTTACTGCTTGGCAGAATGCATTTTTCAGAATGGCACTGATACTTCCCATCGTCCCTCAGTGTTTGGAGGGATCTGACCTCACCATGAGACTGAAATGTTGTCTGCCACCACCACCCCTAAATTGAGCAGAGATTGGTTCTGGTTTGAAAGTTGCCAAATTACCAAAATGACACAGTGCCCAATCCTTGGGACCAGAAGAGAGCTGTTGATGTTGAGAGCAAACGCCAGAAGGCAGCTGTACAGCTACTCCGGAAAAGCAAGAATACAAGGGTTTCTCACAGTTCCCATAGACTGCAGAGGCGTTGGGCTTCAGCCACCTTGCTTTCCTGTTCAGCTGAATAGGAAGAACAAGAATGCACTACCTGAGCAAGCTCACCGGGTGCGACTGGGTGGGGTGGACTGCAGACTCCACTGAAGAGCCAGCATGTTTCTCAGGAGAGCAGCCAGTCAGACTTCCTCCACAGAGCCAACCACAGGACAGTCAGTGCTGGCCGCACATGGAGCCACACACAAAGAGGAGTCCATGTGGGTGTCATTTCCTCTGCCAGAGGGAACCACAGGGAAGCAGGCTGGACTGTGAGAACAGACCAGACCTCACCCTATTGTCCAGAATTTAAGGTTACTAGACTAATCTTTAGGGTGAGGTGGGGTGGGGTAGAAGGATCTTTGAATAGAAAGTGGTTTTTAAATTTTTAAAAATGTACACTGTTGGGACTGGGCTATATGTCAGTGGTAGAATGCTTGCCAAGCACACATGAGGCCCTGGGTTTGATCCTCAGCAACACAAAAATAAATAAATAAATAAATAAATAAAACACTACCAAGTCTTAAGATTCCAGTGACAATGTTTTAATAAAATGAAAGTGACACAAGTTATAGAACTGGGCTGAAACGTCATTAAAGGCACTTACAATCCAGTAGGCAGTCTCCACAGAACATAGTTTGCAGCAATTATGGGAAAAATAAAGTGCTTTCACATTTATACCCTATTACAAGTAAAGATTCTCACTAAACTGGTTTACACACCTTAATGTTTGTACTTTTTGAATGTTAGTTGGAACCCTACCTCTCCTAACACAGTTTGTTTCCAAGGAGGTTTTCATGGAGACAAAGGGTGGAGCTCTACAGTATGAAGTGAATGCAGTGTTTGAGGATAATACTTAACAAGAGCCAGACATGCCCTAGGATAACACGTAAATAAATAATTCAAAACAGAGGCCTCACATTATCAGACCAACTCTCAACCAACCACATCATGTTCGTCATGTGAGATTATTTTGTCACAAACGTTGTTGGCTTTATGATGTGGGCTTTGACCAGATGGCTGTCCTCATAAATGCATGAGTTAAATCCAAGTTCAAAGGTAACCAAATAAACCAGGTATGGCAGCACACACCTGGGATCCCAGTGATTCAGGAGGAAGCGGGAGGATCACAAGTTTAAGGTCAGCTTCAGCAGTTCAGCAAGGCCCTAAGCAACTTATCAAGATCCTGTCTGAAAAAAAAAAGAAGGGTTGGGGATGTATATGCGTGTGTGTATATATAATCAAACAAAAATTTTAATGTGAAAAAAAATTTTTTATGTGGACACAGAACCAGAGACTGTGGTGATAGCTGGAAGTCAAACCCTAGCTATTTTCCCCTTTTTCTAAAAAAGAAAATGACTCCAGAAGTTTCAGGATTAAACCTAGGTATGATATCTAACAATTCAACATGGAAGGAGGGATCATAAAAAGCTATACATTTGGCCCACTTTCTTAACCAATTATACTGATGTCAACCAAAACTTCACACAAACTAACTCAGATCCAAGACTTAGAACCAAAGTGGGTTCACATGTTTATGGCGTGCTACGCAACCAACTACCTGTCCCGGAGGTGTCTGTTCCCAGACCTGGGAGGATTCCAAGAGCAGACAGGCATGCTTCAGGGCAGTTCTACACTGTACAGCTTCTGTACTTGGGATGTGGACTGTTTCAAAGACTCCCTCTCTCCCATCACTAGGCTGAAGCAATCATTCCAGTGGGTCTGAAAAGCACGGCCTGAAATTCTCAGCATTCCTGCCGTTCCCTAGGGCCTGAGGCAGCTCTCTAACATTCTTGCCTACAGGCACCTGAAGAATTGGGTCGTTAGCTCAATGGGAAGCCATCTGCAAGTTAAGTGCAAAGGGCAGCTAGGAAAGCTAAAGTAAACACCAAGAAGGGTAGAGGGCGCAAGGGAGGGAGCTTAATCTAGCAAGCACTTTCCAGTTTGCAGAGAAGGTTCCACCACCCAGCTCAGTGGTGACTCACCCAGGAATGGAATGAGGGTGGGGGAGGGGAAGCTGGGACCAAGTTATGGAGGGTGGACAGGAACACAGGGCCTGGAGCAAATCCTAAACAGAGTTTCAGCCATAATAACTTGCCGGATGCCCATGTAAAGTTTTCACTGAATCTCAAAGGCTTTTTCCAGAAAGACCAATAACCAGAATAACCAATTTCCAGAATTGCTGAGATGAGTTACACTGGTAAGAATCTCATCCTTCCTTTCTCTTTCTCTTCTTCCTCCCATTCTCTTTCCCATACACAATCTGGGAATCTGGCTAAATTGGAACTGGGTATACATGCAGTTTATTCATTTGAGGCCACAGACACACCACTAGAGGGCAATATCATCACAGCTGACCTAAACTGTCCAGATTTCCTCTGGCTTCAGATCTCAGGCCAAGGATCCACACACCCTGTGACAGGAAGTTTCAGAACTTTTCCTTCAATTCCCACTGTAAATGAACAGCCACAGGGTGCATGTGATCCAGACGCACAGCACAAAACAGACTGCACAGAGGCCAAGGCTCTTGGTAAATCTGGATGACTTTGCCTGATTTTGCAGCACAATTCAGACTCGAGGGTTGAAATTTATTTTTCTCTCTGAATTTTGGAATTTCTCATAAATGTTCTCCCTAAGAGCAAAAGGAACCTCTCAGGGAAAGGAAAAGTTAAGTAATCCAACACAGCCTATTTGTATGAGATTTTGTTTTGTTTCCATACTCAAGTTACAAGTATATGGTTTGGTCCAAAGCAGGGCTGCCAACAAACACACATGGGCACCAAGAGCCACAGGTTTCTCTGAAGGCTTGGCCAGTGAAAAAAATGCCCAGTAAATCTAGTCCTAATTGTTGTACCAGTGAAAGCAAAGTTGCTAGTAGCCTTGGGCTTTGGGGACAGAGTTTCCCTTCCTGTGAGCTCAACCTAAAGCTCCAGGGCACAGACCTTACTTACATCCAGCACAGGGGCAGATTAGCAACTGACTTCTCTGAGAAGTTGTGCAAGACCTAGGTAAAACTGAGAATCAGGAAGTATTAAAATATCAAGTAAAAGGTGGAACAGGCTTTTAACAGACAGGGAATTTTCTTCCAGCACTGGTGCTATACTTCTTTAAACGACTGATATTTGCTGATGTCAAGTGTATCTTCAGTTTATCGGCAAAGGCAGATAAGGTAAAGGAAATACTTACAGGCAGCAAGATTTCTGGAATTTTTCTACAGTGCTGAAATACCATCCAGAGTTCAAGTGGGCCCCATTTGGACAATAGCTATGTTATTTTGTCTATCTTTTGTAGTTTCGCTGGTATACAGTAACAGCAACATTATTTACACAAGGTCATTACTATTTACCTAAGACTTTCTTTCTCTTTTCCGGCCTTCTCCCATCAAAGGGTGACAAGCATGTACTATTTCTGAAGGGAAAAATAGAGAAAATGTTTCTTGAAACTAGTCAAGTGGAGAATGTAACACAGAAAATTCATATTAGGGGAAAGATGGAGGGGGGGGGAAGCCCTAAGGCTTAAGAATTACAATTTAATAGCAGACTCCCTGGGTTGGGGGAACACTATTTCATAGCAGGCAGATAAAAAGTCCAGAAGAATAATGTGTATAGGAGGGCATATAGTAAACAGAGGAAAATACTGCAGAAGATGACTCCTGACCTAGCAAAACCTGAAGAGGCAGAATTGAGTCTGCAGCAGGCACCTCTGGCCCTCCCTGGCCTGGCCTGCCTGGCTCACCTTCTCTTAAAGGCACTTTATTTACAGGACTGTGCCCCAGGAAACCTGGGAGCAAGAACCTTTTCTCTTGCACATCACCTTCACAAAGCCAAGATTTTGGCATGCTGGGGCAAATTAAAACAGAGTGCTCAGAAAAAAAGGGTAAACAGTATATGAGATCCCAGTAGTAACTTGGCTAAATAGAGTAGTTTCAGTACATGACAACTTGGCTTCGTCTGTATTACTCTGAATGTATAATTGATGTGGCCCATCTGTTTCCAGTAAAGGAACTTTTCTTTTGCTTTTTTCTTCTCCGCTTTCACCCAGAAAGAATGGTTTTCTCATTAGGCAATGTTCATATGCCCTCAGAAAATGTGTTTGGAATAGAAAGACTCCCCAGAATCACAGATTAAAATGCCAGTAGAGTTTAGTATGTTCTTCCCCATTTTGAGCTGGTTAAATGAGAACTCATGCTGATCTCCATGCAGGGAAGTTCTCAGGTACGACTATTAAAGCCATGGAACCATTGACTTAGTGTAGTATTAAACTCCTATGGCACTCTGGTGAATGGTGTCATGAACTGGCAGCCAAAACATCTTTTCTCATTTCAGTTCCTATATTTCCTGGATTTATAGAAGCAAAGCAACTAGGAAAACTCTAGGCTTTCTCAGCCACCTATAGATATTTAATGAGCACCTTCTCAATGTCTTAGGCACTGAAGTACAATAAGGATTAAGATCTAGCATAGTCTTAGCCTTTAAAAAGTTGAGTCATAGAGGAAACCAACCAGTAAAAAGACAACTGTAGGTAGGGCTGGAGCAGTGGCTCATCGGTTATGGCACTTGCCTGGCATGTGTGAAGGCCCAGGTTCACACCCCAGCACCACGTACACAATGAAGTGTCAGAGCAACGAGAGCCACATGAAAAACTAAATAAAATTTTCTCTTTCTCACTGTCCTTCTCTCTTAGGAAAAAAAAAAAAAAAGAACCATAACTTCAGACCTACTAGACTGGTTATCATAAAAAAATAAAAGAAGGTAGAGAAGTGTTTGTGAGGATGGAGAACAATTAGGATCCTAATACACTACTGGTGAGAATGCTGCTGTGGCACAATCTGGCAGTTCCCCCAAAAGACAGTTACCATGAACCCTGCAATTCTACTCTTAGATGTACTGATTAAGAGAACTGAAGACATGATCACAGAACAATTAATATATAAATGTTCACAGAGACATTACTCATAATAGCACAGAGGTGGAAACAACCCGCATGTCCATCAACTGATGAAACGATAAACAAACAGCATTGCATATGCATACAATGCAATACTATTTCGCCTGAAATTGAATAAGTACTGACACATGTTACAACATGAATGAAGCTTGAAAACATTATGGTTAGTGAAAAAAGCCAGATAGAAAGACAAATATTGTATGATTCTGTTCATGTGAAATATCTAGACGAGGAAAAGCCAGAGAGATAGAAAACACTAGTAGTTTTCAGGGAATTTGGGAAAAATGTAATGGGAAATGGCTATTCATGTATGTGTGATTTACTTTTTGGTGTGATGAAAATGTTCCAAAATGTGACTGATTGCACAACCTTTTAAATATACTAAAACAGACTAAGTTGTGCACTTGAAAGGAGTGACTTACAGTATGGGAATTGTATTGTAATAAAAAGAGGTAATTATAACACAAGGCGATAAGTGCCAGGTGACACATTTAGGGTGGTACTAGAGCAGGGGTTCAGAAAGCATTCTTCAAAGAACTGACTCTTAAAAGCAGAGACCATAAAAGATACGTGGGAGTAAAAAACAAAGAGAGGCTGGATCAATGCTGTAGAGCAGCAGAACACACAGTGCTGAGGGGAGCGCATATGGTACACCTGGGGTAAGGAGCTTCAGCAAGCTCCAGTGGGCTGCAAGTGTTTGCAGCAAGGAGACAGAGGGAGGCCAGGGAGATAAGCCACAACAGAGATTGGACTTTATCCTAATAACATCAGGAAACCCTCGAGTTAATGGATGGGAATAACAAGATCTGATTTCTTCTTCAGAAAGCCAGTTCTAAACGCAGTGTGGACAATGGACTGGAGGTGGAGCAAGAACAGAGGCTGGGAGATTAGTGAGAATGTTATTGCACTAGTACAAGTCAGAACTGACCAAATAGGGAAAACTGGAAGTTTGGGCAAGTGCTCCTAAACTCCCTGTAGCACTCTGCCAATCATAACAGCACCAGGCTCCACCAGGAAGCAAGATGTGGTTTCCACAGGAGCTGGTGCTGCTGAGGCTGCAGCAAGCCTTCCAGCAGGCCCCATTCCTGCTTTTGACCTAAACACTATGTAGGGTCCCCTCTAGACATGGGTTCCCTTTTCAGATCACTGCAATCATAAAGACTCTCACCACTTGCCACGGGAAGATGGTCTACTCTAAAAAGAGCAGGATGGACTTGAGAGTCCAGAGATGCTTAAATTCCAATTTCTATCCTGCCGCTTCCAAGCTTGGACTGCTAACCACTTAATTTTTGCTCTGTTTCCTCAAACATGAAATGAAGAAGACAATATGTATATCTGTTTTGTGCTGAGGATTGTATATGATTATATGTCAAAAGCCTTGTGGCCTGCCATAAGGTAAGTGTGGTAAGTGCTTAATACATACTGTTTCTGTACAATTCAAGCCCTCTGGGATTTTAATTCTGTCTTTCGCTGCAAATACGACACTAGAGGGTGAGTAAATATGCCTCAGGCCTGGGGATCTCAATATTGGTGAGCAGGAAAGACCATTTCACTGTCATCCTAGGTGTTTGTGCTTGTTGTACGTAACAACATGTTACTTGCATCTATGATTTCTTAAATACCATTTCAAATTCAAATGTATTTAATGTCTTGAAAAAAAAAAAAAGATCTGAGATCTTTTCAGACAAGTCATCAAGCCCAGTTTGTTTATTGTCAAGCAGTGAGGCCAAAGTTCCAGGTAAAGGACCTCCCTTCTAGAACTCAGCATAACTCCAAGGCAGCAGACCATATAAACAGCTGGAGGCATGGCACAAATGGAATGTTGTCTGGAATGATAATGTAGAAAGAGAAAAACAGCTCACCTAAACACAGCAGGCTATTTAATTGAAAGAAACACATTTTAAAAGCTACTTAGCACTTAGGCACAACTATTTTGTTGAGTTTGTCTTAATGCAGAAAGTAATACATTTAAAAGGCAAAGATAGAAAGTATCAAAATGTGTTTTAAATCCTTGCTTCAGCACTAAAATCCCTGTCTTTACCCTCCATTACAAGGTTGTAGTTCCTGGTAATGAAACAGATTTTTAATACTGTTCTAACATAGTAAACAACCCCACAGACCTTTGGGGATGGACACACACACTCAGACTCTCTCACTTTCTCTGTTTTACATCTTCCAAGTATGTGAAATGTTTCCTTTCCCCTTTACTCCATACAATGAAGTAAAATGTATCCAAAGAAATAACACCCTTGATTGTTTCTTAGCTGTTCACTGCAATGGATTTCAGGAAGCACAAGGTGGCAGAAGCACACTAGAAATGCAACTGGAAATAAACCTAGGGCAACTGAGCATTAAGGAAACTTCAACAAAATCTTTTTTATAAAAGAAGTCTTTTGGGGGATGGAGCGGTAGCTCGGTCGTTATGGCGCTTGCCTGGCATGCACAAGTACATGGGTTCAAACCCCAGCACCCACGTACACAACTAAGTGTCAGAGCAACGAAAACCATGTGAAAAACTCAATAAAAATGGATTCTCTCTCTGTGTGTGTCTCTCTCTCACTGTCCTTCTCTAAAAAAAAAAAAAAGTCTTTTCTATTATAGCAACAAATGTGCTCAACAAAGTTTGGAAGATACCACAGGAAGATGTAAGGATTGTTATCAGAGAAACCAAATTTTAATTCTTCCTATTATGATGATTAGTTGTAATTATACCAAACATGCAACTTTCATTCTCCTTTTCAACTTTTTTTTTCTTTTTAAAGAAAGAGGGACTGTGAGAGACAGAGAAAGAGAGAAACAACTTTATTTAGTTTTTCACATGGCCTTAGTTGCTCCAACACTTAGTTGTGTACGTGGTGCTGGGGTTTGAACCCAGGTCCTCGTGCTTGCCAGGCAAGGGCAGAAACTGCTGAGCTACTGCTCCAGCCCCTCCTTTTCAACTTTTAACAATGGAAGCACTTTTCAGGTTTTTGTTCAAATCTATCTTTGTTTCCACAAAAGATTTTAGGAATATGCATGTGTCCATATTTTTATAAATCCTTTAAAAAAGATTACTGGTTAGAATGTGGCTATTTTATCCAGGCACTTTCTTAATAGCAATGATTAAGTTAAACAAACATTACTGGTATCGAATTAAAAAATTCTATTCCAAAAGAAAAATCAGCTATCTGCATCAAAACTGAACATATGAAATGCTAACTTCTTTTATTCTAAAACAGAATGAAATAATCGTATTCCTTTGGAAAGCATTCACTCAAACCTTCTTAACTTCAATAAAAGAAGTACAAAATAAATTACTTTTGAGCTGGCATGTAAGTACTTGATATTCATATTCTCATTTTTCAAACCTCTATCTATAGTGTGTGTATAATAATTTTATATGCAGAAAATATTATATAAAAAATATAAAAGTCACACTTTTAGAGGATTGCTACTAAATAGATTTGCTCCTGAAAAATTAACCACAGCCATAATTCACTTGCTGTTTGGAATCACTAGCCTGAATTTTATAAAGAACTGTATGAAACCATTTAGCCATCTGCTTTAGACAGATAAGAAGCCATTAATATTCCCCTCTATTAGGGCTCAGGCAAATAAAGACTTCACTAACACCAGATAACCAACTGGGAAACAGGGTACTCCTACACCTTTATCAAGGACTGGGAAAATTCCATATTATTTCTTCATATTTTATGACCTTAATTCATACCTTTAATCCATTAAAAGTAGTGTGGGGACTCTTCCCTCTTTAAAACAAAACCAGAATTTTTGCTATTAAATGAACAAACTACTGATGTCTGGGAAAGGAAATTCAATTGTCAGGAACAAATGTTAACACATTCCAGAGACCACTGAATGGCTTAATCTTGAGTCTCTCTTTTGTAAAACTTACCACGCAGCTACAGGGAATTCCCTCCAGGAACAATGCCACTCATATCAGAATTCTGAAATAAAGGAATCTTACTCTTAGTAGCTTCACATGCTTCTTCCTGGCTTCCTCCTTCCGCTAGAGGCTTTGAAGATGTTTCCTACTTATTCAAAGGCTCTCAGGCAGTTCAGAAAGGGGATTTCCTGAACTCTGCGCAGCCAGGTTAAATTTTTAGTGGTCCAACACACAGCAATTTACAAGTAATTGAGGGCGAAATGGCTAATGAAATTATTAGTGCATGACATTACTGTACTTTCTCAACATTTCTTCTCCTTAGGACTGCATAAGAAAGTCAAGACTAAGCCTCAAAAATTTGACTATAAACTCAGCATCAGAACTTCCGTTTGCTTCCCTAGCTGATAGGGTTTCCCAGAAATTGGGCTTATCCATTTCCACAGTTCTGGAAAAGATTTAAAAACATGAACTATATTAAGTAACGTTCCTCGTTTGTGGAACATCCACATTTTAAAAGCCTGAAGATCTGGCTTGGGAAAACTGGAAAAATAAACACCAACTATGATGACTGGAGAAACTAATCTAAAATGCCTTTGTTGAATCTTGACCCCCAAACTCCTAATAAAAATAATTTAAGTTTTGACCCTCAGAACTATTCCTTAAAAAACGATTTACAATTATACAAGAATAGTTTTCCCTATGTTTTTGTTTATTTCTTTTTCCTCTAGTCCTACTCTTTCCCACATAGATTAAACCAAAGTAGGATTAGCCAAACCTAATTTGATTCTAATCCAAGCCACACACCCTATGTATTCCATTCCAAATCAAGTTTAATTGACTGACTTCCTTGGGTCCCAACTGAATGACCTACTGGAATCCATGAAAGGGGTCACATAACAAGACTGCAGGCCAAAAAAAGAATGTGAAAGATACAAGCAAGCCTGCAAATAACTGGCCCAAAAGTCAACTTGGGTAAGTTGTTTGTTGTGGAATTTAAATGTAAAATATCAAATATTCCAACAGGAAAAGCAGCCAACTTCGAAGCAGATGCATTCATTGCATTTATTCATTCAACAATTACACAAAGAAACCCCTCATATCTATGAATCTTAACAGCAGTAGAGGTTTCAGGAGAGTAATTCCTAGTGCCCACTCTCCCTCACCTCTAGCATTCTTTTCTGTAGTGAAATCTGTGCACATAAACTTCTCTTTTTATCTGCTTTCACTTTTTGGTAATTTGGATGCTGCATTAAAAACCTTTTTGATTTTGGTAATCAAAAGCTTTTAGATTATTTTAATTCAAAGAATTATAAAACACCTTCTGAAGACTGACTTTTAAAGGTAAACTCAATTGCATTTGCTAACAATATAAGAGCTAATAATATAATAGCTGTAATAAGGTTTACCCCAGGAGCACTTAAACACTGAGCTCATCCCAAGCCCTTTTTATTTTCTATTTTGAGACAGGATCTTGCTAAATTGCTTAGAACCTTGCTAAGTTGCTGAGGCTGGCTTTGAACTTGTGATTCTCCTGCCTCAGTCTCCTGAGCTGCTAGGATTATAGGTTTGTGCATTGCACCTAGCTGTAAAATGGTTTTACACCATTAATAAACCACTAGTATAGGTACAGCTTATTATAAACTTCCACAATATTTTTGATCTTCAAAATCACCTACATAAAATAGGACTCATATTAATATGACCAATGAAGTAGTACAGGCACAAGAAGCGAAGATATCATTCTTAAGTCGCTTAAGAAACTGTGAATCCAAATTTTAAGCCTATCTGATCAGTATTGTACATTTCCCCAATTTAAGTTTAGCTTAAATTTAAACTTTTAGGGGCTGGAGCAGTGGCTCAGCAGTTGAAACACTTCCCTGGCATATGTGAGGAACCGGGTTCAAACCCTAGCACCACAAAGTGTTGGGGTAACAAAGGCCAGATGAAAAAACAAATAAAATTGATTCTTTCTCTCTTAAAAAAAAAATTAAGTTTTTGTGCTCTGTGCTAGGGATTAGGACCATTAGGCTACAAACAATTACAAAATTAGTCTTTATGATTCCAAAGATTCTTGCTTAGTCCTCAATCTTTTGTTTTGCTTTAAAAAACATCACCTGGGGGGGGGGCCTCAAGGATCTGGGTTCAAACCCCAACACCACATATACAGATTACCTGGCTGGGCACAGTGGCACAGCCTGTAATCCGATACTCACTAGGTTGAGTCAGGAGGATCATAAACTCAAGGCCAGCCTGAGCAGCTTAGGAAGGCTCTGTCTCAAAATAAAATAGGAGCAGGGATGTAGCTCAGTGGTAGACTGAGTACCCCTGGGTTCAGTTCCTAGTACTCAAATAAATAATAAAAATTTTAAAAATACCATCTGTTCCCTGTGGTTTAAAAACAAAGATTAAACATATAACACTAGACTATAAATCTATCAGACTTTCACAAATAGAAAATGTTCATTGCTTAAAGCATGTCAGTAGGTAAACATGAAATTAAAAGTTTTCATTCTAGGATTATTTAGCAAAAGAATCTGAGCCTCTCAAATTCTGTTCCTTCATTTTATACACTATTAAATGGGTATAAAATTTGTGCTTTAAACTTCACAAGCAGTACAAAATGAATGAAGTATTTTATACAGTAACTACTGTGATTAGTATAAGAATTTTAGAGTGTTTCATCTCATACAATATCTTAATACTTTTTGTTTGTTTGTTTTCTTGTTTAGCATCCAGAATACTGTGTTCACATTCAGGAATTCCTTAAATTCCTTTTACTGACATCACTTTGGACCATGAATCCAAAATTATGTAGGCATTTTACGTTTTACACAATAGACTGATTTGCACAGTAAGTTAGTCTAAGCATTTTTTAAATCTATTATCTTAATCCTTATAAATGCTAGCTCACTAAGAAGTTTTGTGGGCCCTTGAGAGAATTAACCTGTCTTTCTTCTGTTTATTCACATTATGTTTTTTTTTCTTCTGATTTTTTTTTGCAGGGGGCAGTGCTGGGATTGAACCCAGGACCTCACGTATAAGCAAAAGCTCCGCCACTAAGCTACATCTATCTACAACTCCACACTATGTCAATTATTTAACAATACTTAAACTTACCGAAGATAGAGACAAAATTCATATCAGTACAACCTTGGACTATCTAACACATGGCCTTGCCCCCAAATGTAAGAGTTTTAATGAGTGATTTTTTTCTGACTTAAGGCACATAAAAGTCATCAGATCCTGTCAAAAGGACAAATCCCCACGTCCCACACCCCAGAAAATTTTAGGGGGGTCAAATCAGTATATCTGATTTGGAACTCATGGTTAACTCAGATATTGAGCAAACATTAAGTATCTTATTTATTAAACTCCTTTTATAGATCATGAAATAGAGCCATTCGTATATAAAGTCACTTGCTAAAAGTAGCAAAACTTAGATAAGTCAGGGTAGTCATGTATAGTATCCAAGATTTCTCATTTGTTCATTTGTGTATTCATTTGTTCAACAGATATCTGAATACTATGAACTTTCAGAAGGCAAATGTATTCAGCCAGGTGCAGTGGTACACACCTGTAATTCCAGCTACTCTGAGAGCTGAGGCAGAAGGATTACAAATTCTAGTAGACTAGCTTTAGCAACTTAGGGAGACTCCCTGGATTTCACTTCCAGTACCTTACAAACAAGCAAACAAACAAACAACCAGTCAAGTCAAAATTCATTCAGATGGGGCTGGAGTTGTGGTTTAGTGGTATCACGCTTGCCTGGCATGCATGAGGACCCGGGTTCAAACCCTAGCACCACATATATACTAAGTGTTAAAGCAATGAAAACTAGATGAAAAACTAAGGTTGATTCTCTCTTTCTGCCTCTCTCACTCCCCCTCTCTTTCCTCTTGAAAAATAAAAATGCATTCAGATACCAAATATCAATTATTTCTATACTCTTAGCTGACAGTCCTACAATGCTTGTCCATACCAGTGCAGTACATATCAGAAAAGATACAAATCAAGAAGCAAGAGCAAAGGGATATTCTAGCTTTATTTCTAGAGACAGTAGTTACTTCGATAAGGAAGTTTTTTCTTTGGCCCTTTTCCTCCCATTGGGGAGTATATTTTAAAAACTGCTGTTTAATATCTTTTTTCCTTGTGTAGTGGCTGAGTTGGCCATCATTTTAGCTGTTCAGAAAACCTATCTACCTCTTTAAAACTGTATTAACTTTGGTGATCCCTATAAATTAAAACTGGAAGTCCCAAATATTTTCAGTTGAAAAGACTCTAATGCTCACTTGTTCTGCATAATTTCAGTCACTAATTGGAGTCAGGAGTGTCCAATTATTTCTAAACTTAGTTTGAATTTTATTTCTTCTACAAATTTCAAAATATCACAAGTAAATTAACCATATTAAGATGAGCGGAAAAAGTACCCTACTGGAGTACCTTAGACTTGAGACCTAAGAATGGACAAGTGTAATATTCAACATATTTGAAAATATAACAAAAAGAAATTAGCTTGGTGTGTGTTATTTCACAATAGTACATATAACTGGACAAATTAACTATCTGCTTGGATTCTTTTTATAGTGCAAAAAGGAAGCATTGCCTTGAAAGCTGCACAATTCAGCAGGAAAAATGTTCTCTTCTACCCTTTTTTTTAAATAGAGAGGGACAGAGAGAGAGAGAGAGAGAGAGAGAGAATGAATCAATTTTTATTTAGTTTTTCATGTGGCTTCGTTGCTCCAACACTTTGTTGTGTACGTGGTGTTGGGGTTTGAACTTACATCCTCCCACATGCCAGGCAAGCACCAGAACCACTGAACCACTGGTCCAGCCCCTCTTCTACCCTTTCAAGTGCCCTATGACAGAACTCATTCCTAATGCCAATACCTTTAAGTGTCACGCTCTGTTTAATGCCTTACAGTATGTATATATATGTATATGTACATATATATATACATATATCAATCAATAAAAACTGCTTCTTGTTAATAGCAGGCCAGTAGACAATCTATGCTTTGATATGCTTCCTTGTTTTTTGCTATCAGGACATACTAATGATGCTATTCACTGAAAAAACACAAGTTGACAGGTAGTCTATTGCCGATCTACAGGAATCCAAGCTACTTGACCCTGTTTGTTTAGTTTCCATGTCATTTGTTTAATGATACTGCCCTGGAATCTATTTGTTCAGTAGTTCAGGCAAAGACATTTCTTAGTAGTAAAACAGACCCAGGATGAACCTGGGGACCTGAGAAGAAGAGAAATCTAACTTGGAAATACTTTGAGCTTCTCAAGTAAAATGAAGCCTTTTCTTCCTAAAGGATGTTTTCCTTTAACCAAAACTTTGTCGAAGGTTTGTTTGAGTAGCTACAATTTAGCAGGGGTGGCAGAGATTACATTACATCCATGTCAACACATTTTGCATTCTTTCTTGGGAGAGAGTTATGATTTACTTCCATGGGATTTCTAAGGACAGAGTCTTCCTAGAAAACCAGGAATATAAGACTAGATGGCAGTTTTATTACTAATTCAGACGTTTCCTCACGACTATTTTTTTTTTTTAATTTTAGAAAAAGATTACCATTATAATCTTTTCAACTTTTTTCTGTTTTGGCAGTACTAGGGATGAACCCAGGGGCTGGCAGTGTGCCACCAACCTACATCTCCAGTCCCTCTTAATTTTAACATTTTGAGACAGGGTCTCACTAAATTGCCAAGGCTAGCTTAGAACTTGTGATTCTCCTGCCTCAGCCACTCAAGTAGTTGAAATTACAGGCATATACCACCGTGTTCAGCTCTATTCCATTTCTTTATTGGTACAAACCACATTATGAGCACATGTTGCTTAATTTACATGTTTCTTATCTTCTTTTTTCTTCAGAATGATACAACAAAGTTAGGCACTATTTTGTCCTTGTTATAGATAAGAGAATTATAAAGCAACTCGTCCAAGGTCACACAGCTAGCAGTGATAGAATGGAGATTTGAATTCTAGGTCTAATTTGGAAGCTAGTGCTCAAGAGGTTCTAACTTAGTCACCACCTCATGAAGTGGTGTGTGTATGGAGGTATAAAATCAACATTATCAGATGTTGAATATATTTTTCTAAATATTCCTATGACTAACACCAAACCTTCCCCTCACAATTTGCTTGCCTCAAATGCTAGATCTTAAAGAAGTATCCTCCAGTCCTTTAAGGAACTAATCTCTCCCTCCTCTTTGCTTGTATACATTATCTTCTTCCTACATGTACGCTTTTTTGAGAACAGAGACAGTCTGATTCATTAAAGCACTCCTAATCACTCCAGGTAATTTTGATGCAGGGGTAGAAACCATCACATTTAACAAAACATTATTCCCAACTGCTATTTATAACAATACATTGAACTTATGTTCTAAAGAAGCAAGTATAAAATTAAGAGTTAATTTCTACTGTGCTCAAAAAATAATTTTTATAACTTCCTACATTTTATTTATAAATCTCTAATTTTCCTTCTTAAACAGATTATGTTGCAGACTTATCTTACTTTTGAGTGCAGGCAGATACCCGATTCAGTTTATATCATATGACCTCAAGGTAAATAAAGCACCTCTCTCAAGCTTACTTCCCCATTGCAAAGAGCATTTACTTTTAAAAAGTTAGCCAAGAAGATGCTATAAACAAATCCATCTGAGATTAAGTAACAGAGCCTTCTCAAGTATCCCAAGGAAGTGAAATTGTTCTTAACAATGTAAGTTGTTTTAAGAGTTTTTAAAAATCAAGGTATAAAGCCTTCTAAGTTTCTAAGTGAATCAGGGGTAAATCCTGCAAACTGGATCTAATTACCCCAAGTATGTCCTTCTCAAATGAAATAAATCTTCAGAATTAAAACAAAAGAATAAAGCATCCTGTCCAATTACCAAGTGGGTGGGGGAGGGGAGAAGAAAAGAAAAAAAAGTAAAAAGATGATTTCAACAACAGTGGGAGTGTTTCTCAAGGAACTAGATACCAAGAGCTTCTAAAGTACACTGTACTTAGTTCTACCTCAGTTGTAAAGCTCAGAAGAAAAACTGTTCTACTTAACCATGAGTGGCTTTGGAAATTTTATAAGCTATATGAACAGATACTTAGAAACCAATTACAAACTTAAGAACAGAAACTGAATAATTACTAATGCTTCACATGATCAAAATGTAATGGGAAATGTAGGGTTCTGACAGCCACTTACAACTTCACAGCACTGACCAATAAAGTCATAACTTCTGGGTAAAAATAAAATACATTTCACAGATTAAATTAACAGAAACATGAATTTGCATTCCAAATTCCCAATCACTCCCAATTTCTCAAGATTAGGGGCATATATATATCTCTTATAAACATTAACCTATTGACATGATTCTTACAACACAAACTATGACCCATTCCAGGTACCGAGGCCAACTCAATTTATTGAGTTTAATTCTTATCTTGGGACCAAAGATTATTTTGAGCAACTACCACTCTCTGCCAACAGTCTTTTATTGGGTCACAGCAAATAACATGCTATGGCCTAGGATTTATGTAGTTGTTGTTATTATTCACTGCTAGGTTCCTACTACCCAGAAAAAAGCCTAACAAAAAGTAGGCACCATAGTAAAATATTTGTGAATCAAGATACAAAATCCGAGAATTCTAGGCCACCGCTCATTTCCACATTCTGGAAAACAGTGGATCCTTCTTTTTGGATATGACTTGGATGTGTCTAGTCTCTACTTACTATGAACTTCAGTTAGATTTTAAGGAGGAAGGACAATTTAGACATGACTTTTAAAAAATTATGGATTTAATTTACACAGCTTTGATGTCTTTTCATTCCTAACTCAAAGAATATCTACATATTTTTACAATTATATGACTATACCCTAATTTGAATTCAACTTTAAAGTGGTTCTAACTACTCAGAAAATGAAAATCTTGGCTTTTATAATCAATACCCCAAGATTACCAATAGGCATGAATAGGTTTAAATTTTCAAAGAAAAATCAAGATTTATCTAAGATCTGCTTACAGTTTCACAAAGAAAACATGAAAACAAAAGCAAAAAGGCAAAAAAACACCAACAAAAACAAAGAGTTGTTTTTTAAGCATTTCTCATGAAAGTTGGCAAATTTTCAGCATCATTACAGATTTCACATTTAGAATATCATTAATGCCCTCTAGTTTGTATTACATCTGATAATTTCGATGGTTATTAAGGTTTTAATTCTTTAGAAAAGAAGGTAGCTCTTGATTCCACATTTTGAAAAGGAAAGGTACAAAAAAGTCTAGAATATCTTATATCAGAAAATAAGAAAGCTATCAATAACTGAAATGATACAGGAACCCACTTGAAGGGGCTCCCACCAGGCAATGATCAATTTGGACTTAACAAAATAATGACTGCAATGGATTAAAGCACATTAAATATAAAACAAACTCATGACTTACCTTTGGAGGATGCCAAGATGCTGACTCATAATTGCAGAACTGATAAATAAAACAACATGATCTTACCTATCTTACATTTTAAGTAAACCAAGTATTGAAGAAAACTCCTCTTTAAAGAATTCTAACTACAAAGTAAAAGTAAAAACTCAGGAGGACAGTTAATACCTATTAAATTAAATGGAATGATAGAATAAAAAAACTATTACTTTGTAACACCTAATGACATAATGGATAATTATCAGTCTGCAAAAACTAATACATGAAAAATTAATGAAGACTTTTACAGCAATCAATAGCATCTGAACCTACTAATCAATCTTAATACCATTAAAAGTGAAACAACCACACATTATGTGCTTTCAATGGGAAGTACACATTGCTATTGAATCTAATAAATATTCATCTAGCAACTTGCAGAAAAGAGTGATAGGACACAATAAATATCAAAGAGATGTTGTCAGCTGAGCTGAGGATGTTGCTCAGTGGTAGATCACTTGCCTGGCTTGAACAAGGTTCTTTGCTTCATCCCTAGTATCACAAAGGATGCAGTAAAATTCATAATGCAAGTGCTGAAGTGGTGGCTCAGTGATTACAATGCTTGCCTGGTATGCACAAGTAGAGTTCAGACCCTAGGACCACGTACACAACGATGTCTTGGCACAACAAAAGTCACATGAAAAGCTAAATAAAATTGATTCTCTTTCTTTCACTGTCCCTCTCTCTTAAAAAAACAAACAAAAAATCCATAATGCAAGAAATTCTACAAATTATTTAATTTCTTCAATTTGAAAAGTGGCAAAAAATGGAGGAACTCATTTAATTCATAGATAATAAACAATAGACATAATAATGAAATACAATGGATGATTTTCAGGTGGAACCTTTATGGAATAAACCAACATAAAAGAACTTTTTAAGTATGCAGGGAAAATATGTACATAAAGTATTAGATGATATGGCATTCATGAAAGCAGACATTTCATATGTCCAATTTCAGGACAGGTACCAGTTGCTATGGTCTGAACTTACCACTGGTCTTCACCTGAAGCCACACTTTCTACAGGTGCTTCACTGCCAAATGAACATAACAGGAGTACAATGGCAAGTCCATTCCTCCAAGATCTGAGACTACTCAGAGAAGCAAGCACTTTTGACTTGAGGATTCTTCACTAACCCTGCTAAAATTCTTTTAAGAACATCTGTGTAGTAAGAATTCCTGATTAAATATCCTACTCCTCTGCTTTACCACTCAGCAATGTACTGATTTCTGACAGCTCTTTCAACCTTTTCTAGCTTCCTCCCAAATTTTCCTACAATAAATCTCTTGCATGCCTGCTTCTCAGAAAACCCCAACTAAACAAATGATATTAAGGAATTAGTATTACATTTGTTAGGTATGATCATATTTGGTTTTCAAGTCCTCACTACTAGAGATTCATCCTAAGATATTTATAGGTGAAATAATGGGATAATTGGAATTTACATCCCAGCAAAAGAGAGGGAGATAAACAAAATAAAATTGATGAGATACTGATGATTCTATGTCTGACATGGCCGTAGAAAGATGTGAAAAATACCTGACCAACACTGAAAACTGCCATAGCCAAGAAAGGTACGAGGAAACATGACAATTAAGTATAATATAGTAGCTTGGACTGGATCTTGTAGCAGAAAAAAAGACAGTAAGGTAAAACTGCGGAAATCTGAATCAAGGATGAACTTTAATAATGTATCAACTATGGTTCATTAACTGTGAAAAATGTATAACACTAATGTAAGATGTTAGTATGGATAATGATACAGGGGCATACTAGTAAACTCTCTTATCTTCACTATTAATAATTCTGTAAATCTAAAGCTGTCCTAAAGTTTTACAAAAATAAAAACTTATTCAAATGTCATACATGAAAAAAAACAAGAGCTGGAACAATGGCTCGGTGGTAAGGCACATGCGCAAGGACTTGGGCTCAAACCCCAGCACCACATACACAACTAAGTGTTGGGAAAAGAAAAAACCAGATGAATAAATAAAATTGATTCTCTTTTTACCCCCACCCCAAAATGGTCCTGAATCAATAATACAGTCTTTAGTTGTATCTTTACTCACTGGGCTGCAAATTGTGGATTTCTCCCCCACTGATCCATTAGCTAGAAAGTGCCACTGATTTTTCTGAGCTTATAAGGGAATAATTTGAAGATTCACACTCAAAGACCACCCTAAAGTCTATACATGTAAACCAATGACAAAACAAAAGACACCAAACAAAAATATGTAAATGATGAAACATGTCTGTTTGTTCCAACCCAGGTTTAAATTTTGAAAAAATATATATGTTACGGTTACCAAAAACCTTCAGGCAATAATAGATAAACCTTAACACAGAACAACAAAGATTTCATTCCATAGTCTCTTGGACTTGAGAATTGATTTGAGTTCCAGAGATAATACCAAACTAATGGGGTTCTGTCAAAATGCCAATGTCCACAATGAAGCTTTAACTGATAACAATCTTTTACAATTTATGGTGCAAAATTCAAGGCCTTTCCTTTTTTATAAAAAAGTTTCACATTATATTATTTATACAGTGATACAATGTCCAGAAAGAAAGATGAAGATCTTTGATTAAAACAGAAATGCATAAGGTAATGGTTTGAAAGCTTTGGCTGCCTCAGAATTACCTAAAGTACTTTGTTAAAACAGGCTGCTAGGCTTCACACTTAAACGTTTCAATTCAGGTACTGGGTGGGGTCAAAGAATTTTGTATTTGTAACAGTTTCAAAGTGAAGCTGAATGCTAGTAGTGTGGTAAACATTGCCAAATATTTTTGAGAATAACTGGCAAAATATTTAGAATAATGATTATGTCACAAAAGTGAGTGTTTTAGCATAAAGCGACAAGTTTTGCAGTCAGACAGACAAGCTTTGTGACGCTGGGCAACTTACCCTCCTAATCCATATACTGTCTAAGTTTTAAACAGTCAAATAAAGTAATATCTAGCCGTGTGTAATGGTGCAATCCTATAATCCCAGCAACTTGAGAGGCGGAGGCAGGAGGATCCCAAGTTCAAGGCCAGCTTCAGTAACTTAGCGAGATAGTGTCTCAAAATGAAAATAAGGTTACTCAGTGGCATAGAACCCCTGGGTTTAATTTCCAGTACTGCAAACAAATGAAACAAATTACAAAAAAATTATACACACACACACATGCACACACACACACAAAACACTCTAACACATGGCTTCTGTATTAGTAACTACTGAAAACCATTATGCTATAATAAAGTTATGTTAAAGTTATGTTTAATTGTCTTGCTGACCCTAAACCACATTGGTCTTTTTTTTCCCACCAAGCTTAATTTTTTTTTTTTTTAGAAGTATATAGAGATACAGTTGAGGGGGAAACATTATCAAACCAACAGTAATCAATGTATATATACTTTGTTATCCAGGGGTAATGCCAAAACATGGATGACCACCTTGGGTTTCACATGTTGCAGTTTCCCCCAGAAGAACTCATGTGTTAAATGGGTATCTCATGGAGGAACGACATCAGCTTCTGGGATGGTTCCCCCATATTCCCACTCTCCAGTCTCCTATGAGTTCTTCATACACCCTCCCCCCTTCCCCTCCCCCTCCCTATGCCTCCAAGTATCCTAGGGAGCCATCCCCCTATTACTCTGAGAGTCATTCAATTTGAAGTACTGTTAGGTTAGCCATCTACCCTACTGCTTCCCCATATATTCTAGCATCCACAGGTGAGAGAAACCATTCGGCCCTTGAGTCTCTGAGATTGGGATACTTCACTTAACATAATTCTTTCCATCTCCATCCATTTGATATCAAAAGCTATAATATCATCTTCTCTAATGGCCAAGTAGTATTCCATTGATATGTACCAAAGTTTTTGTATCCGCTCATCGAGTGAGGGGCATCTGGGTTGGTTCCATAGTCTAGCTATAGTAAATTGAGCTGCTATAAACATTGAGGAAGCCACATCACGATAACACGCTGATTCTAAATCTTTTGGGAAAATACCCAGGAGTGGGATAGCTGGGTCGTAAGGTGGTTCCATCCTTAATTTTTTGAGGATTCTCCACACTGCTTTCCATAGTGGCTGAACCAGTTTGCAGTCCCACCAGCAGTGTAACAGTGCTCCTCTTTTCCCACAGCCCCTCCAGCTTCTGTTATTAGAATTTGTCATTTTTGCCATCTAACAGGAGTGAGGTGGTATCTCATTGAGGTTTTGATTTGCATTTCCCTTATAGCTAATGATTTATAGCATTTTCTCATATATTTATGGGCTTTCTGGACTTCCACTGGAGAGAAGTTCCTTTTGAGTTCGTTAGCCCATTTATTGATTGGATTATTTGTGAGTTTGGACTTTAGTTTCTTTAGTTCCCTGTATATTCTGGATATTAGCCCTCTGTCAGAGGTGTAGCAGGCAAAAGTTTTCTCCCATTCTCTTGGTTCTCTCTTGATGCTCTTGACTAGATCTTTGGCTGTGCAAAAACTTTTTAGTTTAATTGCATCCCATTCATTTATTCTTGATTTTACAGCATGAGCGATAGGAGTTTTGCTAAGGAAGTAGCTGCCGACTCCTATATGCTGTAGTGATGACCCTACTTCTTTTTCTGGTAAGTTTAAAGTTGTTGGTTTAATATCCAGGTCTTTGATCCATTTTGATTTAATTTTTGTGCAGGGCGAAAGGATCCAGCTTCAGTTGTCTACATATGTCTGTCCAGTTTGTCCAACACCATTTGTTGAACAGGCTATCTTTCTTCCACACTATACTTTTGCCCCCTTTATCAAATATCAAATAGTTAAGGGTATGGGGGTTTGTCTCAGGATCTTCTAGTTGGTTCTAGTTGGTTTTTGGTTCTGTTTTGATACCAATACCATGCTGTTTTTGCTACTACAGCTCTGTAGTATAATTTCAGGTCAGGGATTGAGATACCCCCTATTTCTTCCTTTCTCTAGAGTAATGTTTTGGCTAGTCTGGCTCTCCTGTTATTCCATATGAACTTGAGAATTGCTTTTTCTATATCTGTGAAGAATGCCATAGGTATCTTGATGGGTATTGCATTGAATCTGTATAGGGCTTTGGGTGGAATGGCCATCTTTATTATATTGATTCTGCCTAATCATGAGCATGGAATATTTTTCCATCTACTCAGGTCTTCTGTAATTTCTTTTTTTAGTGTTTGACAGTTTTCTTTCAAGAGATCCTTAACGTAAGGTTAATGCCCAAGTATTTCATTTTTTTGGAAGAACCATACTGATCTTTGAAAAAAAAAATGATTACAAGAAATGAGGCACTTCTAAGCCTCCTTTACTAATCAATTAACCATTTCCAAAGCATCTATTCATTCCATTAACTATTAAATAGTAGTTAAAATGAATGTGACTGGTATCATTTTCCATTAGGGATATTGTTTGTTGTCCTAAGCCATGAAACTTCCAATCTGCAATAGAAAGCTAATCCATTTCCAATTTTTCTCAATATTATCAGATGACTATATTCTTACCAGAGTGACATTACTGATACATATGTTTATTTTTTTAACTAGACAGAATCTCACTAAGTTGCTTAGGGCCTAGCTATGTTTCTGAAACCAACCTCCAACTTGCAATCCTTCTGCCTCCAGTTCCCCAGCTGCTGAGATTACAGGCATGTGCCACCGCAGCTGGCTTCCTACATCTTTGATAGTCTTGTTTATACTTATTATTCCTGTACTACAAGGAAAAAGAAATCCGACACCTTTGTTATTTATTTCTCTGAATAATTTGCATCTGTACATCTAAAATGTCCACTGATGTTATCTTTGGTCAACAACAATAAATAGTCCACATTTTAAAGGTATGCAAGAATTTCTTTGGATGGCAGTAACAGAATATAAAGATGGTCAATATCAAGTTCCAAAATATGTCCAATTGAGCATATTTAACATGAAAAACATATATTGTAAGCTTGTTCTTCACTTGTATAAAGTAAAAGTTCAATCTACCTTTTGAAACTGAGTGTATAGTTTTTTTTTTTCCCCTGTTGCTCAACTACATTATACAAACAGAACTTTTTCCTTTACTTAAAAGCATTATGATGGCTAGGGATGTAGTTCAGTGGTAAGTCTGCTTGTCAACCATGCATGAGGCCCTATGGGCTCAATCCATATTATCACAAGAAAAGAAAAAGAAAAAAAAAGCATTAATTAGTCACAGATATTTTTTGAAAGTGAGACAATAAAAATATGCATTTGTGCCAGGAATAAGAGGAAAGTTTTGCTTCCTAGCTGTTTTTTCTTTTTTTAAAGAGAGGAGAGAGAGAGAGAGAGAGAGAGAGAAAGAGACAGACAGACAGACAGACAGAGAGAATCAATTTTTATTGAGTTTTTCACATGGCTTTTATTGCTCTGACACTTAGTTGTGTACGGGGTGCTGGGGTTTGAACCCGCATGCCGGGCAAGCATCGTAACCCACTGAGCCACCGCTCCAGCCCCTCCTAGCTTATTTTTTTTTTAAAATAACTTTATTTAGTTTTTCACATGGCCTTAGTTGCTCCAACACTTAGTTGTATGTGGTGCTGGGGTTTGAACCCAGGTCCTTGTGCTTGCCAGGCAAGCACCGAAACCACTGAGCCACAGCTCCAGCCCTCCTAGCTTATTTTTTAACTGTGTCTGGTTACATATCAAAATAAGATGAATATCACAAAAGGTATTATAACCAGTCCTACCTATCCCTATAGCATAAAGTTCTTACATTTAAAATTTTTTTCCAAGAGTTGACCAAAAATCAAATGTATTCTCTTGTAGAGAAAGAGAAACTGGAGGAATAAGATTGAGAAAATATGTGGATAATTTACAGCTGCTGATAAAATGAGTGCACACACACATGCAAAGTCAATCTAGAAGAAAAAAAAAAGATGGGTATTCTAAGAAAGAGTTCCAGTTACAATTAAGACAGATCTTGCAATTTTTTTTTCAATAGGCTTGCTAGTGGAAGAGGTTCTTATATAAGGACTTGAGACGTTAGCTAAACAGACAGATAAGGATGATTGTTCACTTGTTAAGATATGAATGACACCACTGAGAAGATTTAGAGTTCTAGAAGACTGATTAGCTTGCACAGGTATATGAAGAATGGCATGAGACAAAAGGCTACGTATACCATTTACTAAAGAAACAAAGACTATATTTGTACATTCCCAAACCCCTACTTATCTTTTTCCAACTGAGATCTAAAATTCTTTGAACACTATTGTTTATAGTAGTTTCAATTTTGAATTAAGAAATTGTGCACTTTTATTTTTATTTACTTATTTTTAAAGAGAGAAAGAGTGAGTCAAATTTTATGTTTTCATATGGTTTGTGCTTTTCCTCCACTTACTTGAGTATGTGGTGCTGGGATCAAACCCAGGTCCTCATGTATCCCCGGCAAGTGCTGTACCACTGAACTACTTCTTCAGTCCAAGAAACCATGTACTTTTTAAAACACAAAGAGTTAAAATCTCCAGTCACACTGAACACATACAAGAGTATTTTTCAATTCAGGAAACCTATCACTAATGTTTTGTGTGTGTGTGTGTGGTGCTGGGGATTGAACACAGTGCCTCATGCATGTTAGGGAAACACTGTACCACTGAACTACATCTCCAGCCCACATGTTCTTAACATTATATTTTTGTTTCTTAAAATATCACTGCTTTTAAAATAATACATCAAACAAATATTTTTAAAACCGCATACTGTTTTAGTATGAGTTACAAAGCCAATTAGGTTATTACCACTGTGCTTTAACTTTGAAAATAAAACTCATGATAGGAGTCTGCTAACAGTACAGGAAGAGGGGAAAGAAAACCACCATCATTGAAAAATAAATGAACGCTTACATTTTTATTGAATATTTATTATTTTTCACATACAAAGCATATTAAAAGTGAATCTATATTAACTTGACTATTCCACAATGAAAATGTACACAACAGGAATGATCATATATGTCTACACAATACTAATATATTCAATAAATTATCTGAATGTTTTTCCACGAATATTTGGGTTATATGAACTACCTGTTTTTTTCAACAAAATATTAAGTTTTCATTTTCATTTAGTCTTTCCTGGTACCAACAGCGACTTCTTAAATTTAAGAAAAATAACATGGGAAAGATACCCTGCACAGGGCAGCCAAATCTTTCAAGAAACAAGTTCACCCCCTCCAAAAAAAATCTAATTAGGTGTCCAGAGGAGAAAATAAAACAAACACAGGCACTCAAGTGATCATCACTAACATTCTACATTATCAGAATGACTGCCAGTATGTGAACTGTAGATTAAAGGAAGTTTCAATACTTAAAAACATACCATTAATCAATAATATGTATGGAAATACGAACTTAAAAACCACATTTGAATATTATAAACAGTTTGGTGTATTTGATATACAATGGATTCTTTTCACTTCATTATTGCTATAAATTCCTTAATAATGTTATTTTCCTAATGTACAATTATCTAAAAAATATACTAAGATACTTCTTAACATACATCAGTTCTTTCTCTCCACTGTTCAGTAAACACTGTAGCAAATTAAACAGTACCTATTAAAACAAGATCTAAAAACAACGCCTGGATAATTAATTCAAAATACTTTCGAATGAACTATTCAGATTAGACAGGCTAATGCTAGCTAAGACTATGTATGCTTTGTGCCACTAAAACACAATATCTAGACTGTACACTGCTAAATACAAGAGTTGGTCCATGTCCATTTATTTAAAAATTCTGTAACACCTATAATAGTATACCCAGGTGGCTAATAAATACTTGCAGAAATAGGTATGAAAATTTAATATAACCTCCCACCCATACTTTCATATACTCACACATAATTACTCTATGGGGGGGAGGAAAGGATATGATTTCAATTTATATACGTCAAAGGAAATCTGAATAGCATGGGAGGAGGTGCTTCTATCAATGTGCCTATTTAGCAAATTTTGCTATTAGTATTATGCTGTCAATTTAATGAAACAAAAAAAAAGTGTCACACTAGTTCTTAGAAAAGTAAAGTTAAAATTCTCATCAATGGATGTCCTTTACTTACAAGAGCATACTTCCAATGTAAAAGGAATCAAACTTTGCCATTATATATGAGGATTGGTACAGCTACAATGTGACTATTTTAACACTAATTTGAACTTGTTATTTTAAAGTTCTGAATCTTAAATATTGATCTTTCTCATTTAATGTACTCCCTTCTAAAGAAAAGCAGATGTCTTTGTTCTCATATACTGCAAGAAAGAAAATCATGACTAGTTACTAAATAAGTGCCAACACTACTTGGAACTTACTAGTTACTCAAAATCATAAAAGTACAAAAAAAATGTGAAGGTTGTTTAGACCATTAGACCAATTATCACATCCAAGGTCTTCACTGCTTTGGCATATGGAATTGAACATATGGATGCTTCCACTACACTGACTTGTACAGTTTTCAACAAAGTAAAAGTAGACTCAAAATTTTACATTTTCATTTCTAATTATACAAATCCAGATTACTCCAGAATATATAATCCACATATAACTGAGGTAGGTTTTTCACCTTAAGAAAAACATTGTGCTTCTATCACAATTTAACATTTTTAAATTTGTTATGAATAAAAAGAAAGACTACACTGCTTCATGTACTTGCCCCAATTCTTAATTTTCTACATTTAAAACTACTTAAACAAGTGTAATAGTGTTATAATCTATTATTTAATAAATCCCTCAGATTACTTAAAATACATATCATAAATCCTTCCCCTTCCTTTCTAAAGGTAACTGCATTACAGTACAATTATCAATAGTTCTAGAAAAATGAAATAAAGATTTTATATAGTTATTTTCAAGTTAATTTATATCATATCAGAATTGGGGAGGCAAGTCTTGTTCAGTTTAAAGATTAAAAAAAAAACTTTTGGAAAATGATGTCGTAAATACATTAGAGCTCTTGATGTGTTTTATTATACCACAAATTCCCAGGATATGAGAAATAAAATCTCCTACTAGGACAAAATTTCACAAATTATTTGTATTTCATTGAAAATAAGAACATTTTCTAGGGGAGTACACATGAACTTAAGTTATGTCTTTAAAATCTCAACATTTTAAATAAAATGTAAAAGGGAATCGTAGTAGATCCTACTTTGCTTTTCTTAGGGTAAAAATCGGTATATGAAATAAATACACATGCTAAGGAGGAAGGGAAGAACTGGATGTGAAATATTTTGCCTAAATAGTCAGGCTCCAGTATATGTCCTCAGTATCATTAAGTTAAAAAGGCAAAAATCATTGCAGGAAATGTTCCCAATAAATCAAGAAAGGGAAAATTTTCAAAATAGCTTAGTCACTAAAAGAATTTGTAACATATAATTTTTAAAAGTAAAATGAAATGTTCCCTTATCTGCATATGAATTAAATAGAATATTCAAAGTAATTCTTTTACTGAAAAACCAATACACTAATATATTTTAAGGTTGGATACTAACAGCATCTTCACAACATCTAAAGGGTTCATGAGGAATTAGGAAATAGGGAGGGACACTTCTGCCACATACCTAAGGTTGACTAAAGAGAGATGAGTACCTCACAACCAAGGTGATAACTGAGCCTGGCACACTACCTGGACATGGGGACAGCTGATAGTGATCAGCTGTTCTACACTGGCTAAAAAACTCCAAGAAAGAAGTGCTTAACAGTAATTCTGTTAACTATACCAAATTTGAATCTAACATTTGACTTTTTGTGAGCAGTAAACATTTATATGGACAAACAAAAACTGCTCCAAAATCCAAGTTAATCATTAAATAAACTACATGGAGGGTAGCTGAAATTGTCAATTGCAGGGTCTTCACTGAAAATTACTGGACTAAAGATTTAATAGCTGATTCCAAAACTAAGTTACTATGAAAAATTTCAAATGATGAACTTTAAAAATTTTGGAATCCTGGATTTTAACTTAAATCTATTCAGGAACTAAAGTTAGAGATCCTTTTTAGTTCCTAAAATGATTCTGATGATCAGCCAAACTTGAAACTTCTGAAGTGGGGAACGGGGGAAGAAAACTTCAGTGAACGTAGAGATTTTCAGAATTTAACATTTGATATTTATAATTATTCCACATTTCCCCCCAATTGTCTTATCTTTCCTATTTTTATAACAGTGAATAAATGAATGAGCTTGGTAGGTAAAGGGGAAAAAAAAGTAGGGTAACTAAAATGGGTTTTACTATGTTCAAGTCACTTCTATACATTGATAGGTTCAAAGAATATCAGTACTGCTGCTTGAGATTCACTATCATGCAGACAGACATTCCTAATGTATGTTAAGATAGGAGGTAAACTCTTACTCAACATAAAAATGTAATATAAAACAACCCTAAATATTAAGAATATTTAATAGAAGAGACCATTTTTATAATTCTTAAAAAATAATTGTCAAAATTTCAGTGTTAGGAAGGAAAAAACCCTTAAAACTTGGATAGGGGAATAGTCTCATGAGAAAAACTGTCACTGTGTTTTTCCAACTTAGAAATTAGGCAGTGTATTTTAGTGCTACTTCTGCTTACATATTGTTTTGTTAATATATGTATAACTGTTTTAAAGTTATAAAGTTTTAAATATTTTGGTTCTGATTTTAATGCATATGGATAATTAAAAAGATGGATTTTCTTTCTAAACGCTGACCAATTACACACACTTGAGGCCTCTAGAATAAACAGCTTTCTAAAATGTCCCATATTCATTAATAAACCTTGAAATAATAAAGATAGTACCTACAAAGGAAATTACAGATTAAAATTACAACTATGTTTTTAAAAAGTTAAAGAAATTCAAAAAATTTTCAATATTCAAAAACAAAATAGTAAACTCATTTACTATAGCACAATTCAAGTATTCTCTTAATTTTAGCCAACTAGAACATGATATTAATTGAGTTTTTATAATAGCTTTCCTTTAAAAGACTACTGTTACATGACATAGTGTGACTAGTACTTATTATTTTAAATCACTTAGAATATGTGGAAAGAACAAATGACAGTAGGAAAAAACCTTAATGACTAAGTCTTCAAACATAAAAGGATGTACATGTCAGTAATAAGGCATTTGTAGGTAATTCCCCCCAAATACTTAAATTCATGTAAACAAAGACTATGTATATACCTTTAGGGAGAAAATGCACTAACAGATATAGTATATTCAAACAGTTGTGCCTTTAAATCATATATTATTGGAATACTACACAAAACCAAAAGAGGCATTACATATCATTTCAATAACTGAAAGATGTTACTTATTTACGAAATAAAAAGTTGATGCTTTTTTGAAATAATGAAAAAATTTTGAAAATAAACATCCATTTTCTAGAAATAAATATACATAGTTATTTTAATGTATTGCAGCATAGGAATATCATCCTAGCATTAACCGTAACATTCAATCAGTAGTTATTAAAGTATTTTTTTTTCATATTGGGTCTTGAATCTTCTACCTTGTCAACTGCCCCACAACTTTCAAAAGAGTTTTATTTTCCTGCTTCAGTTGTTCATTTTCATCTTCTATGTCATCTAGGTCCTTAAATGGGGAGGAAAAAAAAAAAGGAAAGAAAAGAATAGTTTAAAAATACTTAAAGCTATTCTAAAGGAGTTTAAAAATTTTTTAAATATACAAAGATAGTTTATTTAATCAGTTAATTCTGAAATGAGGATAAGTTCTACAAATAACTTCAGTGTATTATGTTGCACCTAAAATGAGCATCCATTACTTAACTCTTCATCGTTATCACAAGTATACGGGCCAATTCTTGTCAGATCACTCAGTTTTTCAAATAAAGTCAGAAGTCAGGGTTTTAAAATTATAGGTCTTTCAATTTTTAATTATTATTTTTTAGTTAAAAACAAATTCTACTCACCTCTCCAAACCTGAGGGCTAAACAAAATATATATACAGGCCATATGTAGTACAGGTTCCAAGGTTGCAACCTTGTGTCAAATTGGGTAGCAACACACTCCTATCCTAGTGTGTTTTATTTATTTTTGTACTGGGGGGTGAAACTCAGGGATGCTCAACCACTGAGACACATCCCTAGTCCTTTTTACTTTTAGACAGGGCCTTGATAAGCTGCTGAAGCTGGCCTTAAGCTCGAAGTCCTCCTATCTTAGAATCCTGAGTTGCTGGGATCATAGGCATGTACCACCACACCTTATACTGTGTGTGATTTTTAAGGAAGTATATTTGGGGATGACACTATGAGAAGATGGCAGAACTGAAACAAACAGAATAGGGGATCTGGGTCATATAAAACTGATCTGGTTCAATTTACATGTTGAGCTTCTTCATGGTATCTTGTTTGAGGAAGAAGTATTAAAGCTGAAACAAAATAAAACAAAAAAACTTGGAAGCCACTAAAGTAGAAATTCACTCTCCTGCTTCAAAGTATATGACCTAACTCTATATCCCCTATATTAATCCTAGATATACAAATATATAATTAATACTAAAACAAGCCCCTACAGGGTTGAGTTACAAGAAACATTTCAAAGATTATATAACAATTGTTAGAAAAGCAGATGTACATTTATCTTTGCTGTTATAATACTAAAACTTGACACAATCTAAATCACACATGTGCTATAGAATGGAAGCATTCTGATAGTTTTAGTTCACTGTCTTAGAGAATTGGGCAATTATTTAAAAACTTACAAAAATCAGAATTTGCATTTATTTACAACTGAATGAGGTTAGGAAACAAATCTGTTAAAACAATAACTATAAAAATATGGGACTTCTAAAATTATCACAACTGAGGTCTACCTAAAATTTAGAATTAAATAAAGAAATACATTAATATAGTATTACTAGCTATAAACTTGGTAAGGGAAGATTTTATCTTTTCAATGCTCACAATGCCTAACAGTGCAAATATATCACAAACATAAAAAATATTTACAGAATTCCTTAAACTTAATTCCAGCAAAATAGAGGAATAACTTGTGTTGGAACCAGGATGAAAGGCTAATACCTGAAATCAAATACTGGCTTAGTCAATGACTATATGTACCTTGAGCAAGTTCAACTGTGGGTTTCACTGTCCTCTTATATAACTTACAATCTTTGAGCTTTATTAGAACTTAATGTAGCTTTTCTATCTTTTCTTCTTTCATGGTAAGAGTTAAGATTGTACTGGGGGTCTGTTCCTTTTCTCCTTGAAGCAAACATTTCCTTCCTCCATCTTTATGTAAAATCCTATAAAAAACAAAACTATAGGATCTTTTCTCATTACCATTACCAAAATATGACCTGCCTGCTTCTTAAGCAGTAAGTAATTCTGGCCTAGGAGGGAAAACAAAAAGAGCTACAGAAGGGAATAATATAGAGCTTGGGACCTAAACCTAAAGCTGGAAATGTATTAAGTATGACTGGATACCAAAAGTGGTGATATTATTCACAAAGACATCTGGAGTTGCAATTAATAATAAAATACCAAAAAAAATCAATTCTTTATTGATGCAATTCTGTACCAATGTCCCTTTTATATAAGCTGCATCTCACCTCTAGACTCTTAACAAAATACAAAACAAACTCATTCATTAGTTCATTCCCAAAAGAATAAAATAAAGTGAGTTAAACTAATCATTGCCCAGAGGAAATCAGTTTATGGAATGAACAAATATTTCTCACCACAAATTACTACCTCATTAACTAAAAAATAAAACAATGAAATTAAATAATTTCTTCATATTTATTACCAAAAAAGACAACCTTGGAATTTAAATATGTGACATACTTACTCTATTTAACAAATCAATTTCTTCTTTGAGTTTTCCAATCATTTCCTCTTTATCTTGCATCAATCTTACAAGTCTTAGGTTTTCTTGCCTTTCTCTTACTACTTCCTAGTAGATATAATTACAAAGCATTAATTGGGAAGTAACTGGTTATTTATGATCTTAAAAGACATACACCTATAGGTAACAGTGACAGATCTAAACATAGCTAACGTGCCTAACATCATCAGTGAAGATCCTTCGAACCATATTTTGATATTGAAGGCAAGACTATTAGAATGCCATTTTGTTTCTTAAAGAGTAGATTGATTGCAAGTCTATGATTTTAAAAATAAAAAAATTAAAACATGTAAATTAAAAAGGAAAGGTAACTTTTAACTTTTTCATTCTCCTTTTAAAAAGATGACTTTTACTGGGCACATGGCATGTACCTATAGTTCCAGCTACCTGAACACAAGAGATGGGAGAATCACTTTTGTTATGAGCTTGAGACCAGATTGAGCAACATAATAAGATCCTATCTCAAAAGGAGGCAAAAAGGCACACATCTGCAAAGCTTGGTAAAGTATCTTAGATAAATTAAGATTTCCACGAATTCCTTAAAACACTTAGTAAGGAAAGGAAGAGCCCACACCAGAAAAGAATTAGAGAATGAGTGGAATATAGGAATTGTAAAGTATGTTTCTGATTAAACCCATGTTTACAAAATTCTTTTAACAAATACTGAGATATTTAATGAGTAGCTTTATTTAGCTTGTCACTACCATTAGTTATGAACTACCTTTTTAAAATGAAATGACTCGGGCTGGAGCGGTGGCTCTGCAGTTACGGTGTTTGCCTGGCATGCGCAAGTACATGAGTTCAAACCCCAGCACCCACGTACGCAAATAAGTGTCAGAGCAACGAAGGCCATGTGAAAAACTCAATAAAAATTGATTCTGCAGCACATTACAGTGACACAGCAATATCGATGTTCATGGCAGCACAATTTACCATTGCTAGGCTATGGAAACAACCCCAGTGTCCCTCACAGGAAGAATGGATCCAAAAACTGTGGTACATTTATACCATGGAATATTACACAGCAATTAGAAACAATGACCTTGCAGCCTTTGAGGGTAAATGGATGGTTATGGAAGA